>JAHLSL010000040.1:1215918-1247707 GCA_025920805.1 Petroica traversi
AGCGCTCCAGGCGCCGCAGCAGCTCCTGGCTGTCGGCGCGGCGCGGCCGCTGGCTGTAGGACTCGGCAAAGGCCGCCAGCTCGTCCATGGACACGGCCGGCACCCCCACCGAGAAGCTCTTGCGGGACAGCATCTCCGACTTGGATCGCTGCTGGCTGCAAGAGGGGGGAGGTGGAGTTGATGCCGGAATGATTTTTGTCTTTTCTTTTATATCCCTTTTACACAGTTCTCTGTAGCCACAAGTATCAGCAGCATGCACACTTGCAACCTTTTACTTAGTTTAGTGCTCAGTGTTTTGTAAGTGTGAGACTGAACAGCCCAGAGCTGCAGAGCCAGGGACACCAAACATTTCACTGTCTCAGGAACCCAAGGTCTCCTGGCAGGAGGATTCTGGAAACTCGGGGTTAGCCCACCCCAACCTCATTATTGGACCCCCTTGTTAGATATGCTAATGTGTAAAGTCTATAACTGGTGTGTGTGACTGATGGGGGTGCATTTGCCACGCGTCACCTGGGTGAAGTGGATGCATCAAACAGGATCCTGATTAAAATCCTGAGGTAAAGACCCCAACCCTCTTAACCGTGTCTGGCTTCATTTTCCTAACACCAGGAAAAGGCATCAGAGTTAGAGGGCAGGATCCAGCAGTGCTCGTCCCCCTCGGCTGCCTGCGCAGGCAGTCGGAGGGAAATGGGCCCTCCTGGGGCATGAATCATCTGAACTGTTTTCATCATCTTCCACAGGGAGAGATCTATCATATCCTTGAAGCCCCGGGTTCTCTCTGCTGAATGTAGAGGCAGCTTAGTGCAGATAGCTCAGGTTCTGCATGTCTAATGATACCTAAGGTTATCCCCAGGGTGCACCTGCCCTGTCCTTCAATATGCTGGGCTGGACCTGCTTCTCCTTCATCCTAGAGCTTGGAGGTGTATATCCTGCTGGAAAAACCCAAGCACCCAGCTACAGAAGCTCACAGCAGGGCAGTTTTGAAGCAGGTTTAAAGACAGTGAGCTGGTGCCATAGCCCAGTACTGAAGGAAGGAAATCCCTGCCATTGCTTTTTGGAGACTGGGCTGCTTGTATGTGAGGGAAGGTCGTGCTATCCCTCTTCTCACCAGAGTGTGAGTCTTTTAGGCCTAGCTGCACCAAAGCAGGAGGGTGGGACTCCTATATAACAAAGCACACCAGCCCTGGGAAGTGCTGGAGGCATCTCAAGAGAGATATTTGCACCTTCCCACTTTGGGAAGACTGGCTTGGTTCCCTATTGATCTCGCTTTTACATCCCACTGGGACTGGGGCTGTACCTAGCCTTACCCAGGCAGGTAAGCTTCAGCAGGCTTGTGGCAGTCAGCTTCATTCTGACCTCATCTACAACACAAATTTCCTATTTCTCTCTAGCCCCTCTCTCCTGCTAAGCAGAACAAGAGCAGCAGGAAATCAGCGAGAGCTTCCAACCCATCTGTCCCTTCTGCTTTCCCCACCGCTCTGCCAGACAGAGCTGCCCCCCAGAACGTGGCATCCCCTCACCTGTGCCAGTAGCTGTCCCGCTCATCCCTGTAGTCAGACACAGCCTGAGACCTGGAGGTGCTGCCCCCAGCCACGACCCCTGCCCAGTACTCGGCGTCGCCGTCCACGTCCCCCGCGGGGGGCAGAGGTTTCCTCCGCGCCTGCCGGTAGGGCTGGCGGAAGTTCAGCTCCTCCTCGTGCAGCGAGCTCAGCTCAGACACCGTGTTGTTGTCTGCAGGAGAGAAAGGAGGTGGGCATCACCTGATGGCAGCCAGGCTGGGGGTATCACAAATGGCCTGTGTTGCAGCCCAGAGCTCCCTGGCCTTGCGAGGTGACCACCCAAGACACCACTCCAGCACTGAAGTTGTGTCACCACTCCTTTTCCAGGTATGAGACAGGTTGGATCCAGATTTGGCCTGACTTGCCCAGCTAAAACAAAAGCAACCCCCTCAAAAAAAGATTAAGGGAAAAAGTAAAAGTCTGTCTGAATCACTGCCAGTCTCTACCCCATCAAGCACACTGACATCTGTAGGCCTGACATACCAATCTGCAGAGGTCTTTTTATAGTAAATCTTGTGGGTGGAGAAGACAGTGTGCTCAGCAATGACTGTTTTAGAAGTATATATAATTTGTTCGTTATGCCTAATCAGTACAGAGGCTTTGATGTAGTGTCATTCCTTCAAGCCCTTCCCTTCAATGATTTTCAGGATCCCACATGTCTGTTTTAAGTGAGCCTCTGGCAGTGCCTAACATGGGCTAGCTCTCTGTGCTGCCCAGAGGAACTGAGCCCCCAGCAGACACAGGACAAGGAGCAGCACTGCAAAGCCTCCCCACACACACCTTGTCCCACTCTGCACCTCTGCCTCCTAATGTGGAAAGATCCTCACTTGGGTTTGTATTCTGACACACATTAAGGGCAGTCTCAGCCTTTATTTAAGGAAATAAAGCTTAGAAGAGGCTATAGGAAAGCAGGAGTTCCACACAGAAGCTCAGTTCTGAGTTTGCACCACATCCCTATTTATCACCCTGCTCCTTCTGCAGGGCAACAGGCACTCCAAACAAACTTCCTCCTTCCTTCAAGCCACACTGTGGTCACTGCAGCCCACAAAACACACTTTCAATAAAATCATCCCTCTGCTATTTTGCTGGGAATTTACAGACACCACACTCTTTAGAAATTGTGAAAACAACATCCCAGCTATTACCTCACCTCAGGCTGCAGAAAGTATGAGCAGGGACTTGGCTTTTTAGATGCTGATGATCCCAAAGTTTAATTATATAAGTTGACAATTTTCATGAGATTTTAGTATCCCTCAGTTTGCTCTAATTAAGAATGATTAGGTAAGCATTAGACCTTTAAAATTGGAACATACCTGTAGATACATGAAATCTAGACTTTATCTGTCCCAATTACCATATCCTAGGGGCTGACCCTGAGGCAAAGTGAACTTTAAACTATGAATTTCCCAGTCTTTCTTAGGTCAGTGGGGGAAAAAAAAAAATCAAACCATGCTTGTTTCTCACATCGTTCTCGCATCCTCCTAGCCGGGTCAAACTGAGCCAGTTCTTTCTCCACATAGTACAGCACCTTCATGGAGTCCCTGTCCTTGTCAGTCTGGATCCTGTACCCTTTACGCACCGCTAGGGAGAAAAGAGAGAACATTAGAGGAAAACCCATGGAAGAGCAAGGAGCCTTTCCCACAACTCTGCTTCCATGGCTGAGCTCACGTCTGCAGGCAGGTAATCCGCGTCAAAACACTCTGAGTCAGTCCCTGCTGCACAAGAGATTCGTCTGCAGTGTGGGATGTGAAGCTGTAAGCACTTGCATCACTTGAAAAGTTTTGCAGGAACAGCGAAAATGGTTTGGGAATGTCCAGTTTGTACAACCCAGTGCATCCAGTGCTGGACACTGAGCATGGTGGGACATCCTCAGAGCACCTCACCTCCCTCGTGTGAGACAGGCTCCTTCTGGGGTTGGACAGCTAAAACAAAAGCAACCCCCTCATTGCCACAGTGATTCCAACTCCCACAGATGATGGCAGAGAGAAAAGCAGGACTCATTTCTCCTTCCTCAGCACTACTGAAAGGATTCATCATGGTACAGGAGAAGCAGTCCCAGAAGATCAGGCTTCCTCTAAGCTCCCAGCAGGTGGCTGAGCATTTGGGAGCTGTTACTGTGCAAGACCACTCCACCCTCTCACCCCCATGAATTCTCCTCACACAGGTTGAAGAGTGTGTGGCAGAAGCTCCAGAGAATACAGAAGGAAACACAAAGTCCCACAAAGCACATCACACTGCTTTGAGATTTCTACTGACTCCAGGGATGAGGCCACACAGGTCACTGGTAGCTGTGAAATTGTTTGTTCTGGGATTCTTTACATGCTTTACTTTACTGAAAAGATGTATATCTTAGACATACACAAAATGCTTGACTTCTGGGAAGTCTGGACAGCTTTTTGACTTGTCCACGTTCCTGTGTGTAGGGAAGAAGGCCCTGGAGCCAAAGCAGCTTTAACTCTGGCAGGCTGGCTCCATGCACACTTTATCTGCTAACAATAGCTACAAACAGCCTGACTACCTTAAGGCAGGAACTCCACCTTTCCACTCTTTCCTTGAAGAAAATAAGGTTTTTATAGCACATTATTTAAGAACGATCTCAGCCTGGAGCTATTTCAGGATTGATAGAAGTTCAGGTCTCAGTACAAGAGAGGACTACAACCCTCAAATTCAGCCTTATTAGAGAACCATTGTAAGGACAATTCACTTAGCACTACAAAATGGAACCTGTCTGCCTTGCGTGGGGTTCACACGTTCCCTTGTAGGAATACTGCAGTGTTGCATGAATGCTCCTGCAGGGGAACAATTTAAATACCTGGACAGTGGTTTTGAGCCAACTTGTTCCTCCTGTTTTATCCCTCACCATGGCAAGGCATCAAGCTATTACCATATGGGTTCAGTAGTACATTGCATAGTATGGGCTGCGTGGGCTGAGCAAGGACTTGGCAGAGGGGTATTCTCAGGCACCTCCTGTCCCAAAGTGTCTGTGCACTAGGAAATAACCATGCTCTGCTTCAGGAATGGCTGAAGTGCCACAGAAATGGGTAGAATGATTCCTCTCACAGATTGCTTCATAAGCCAAGTACTTTGCTGTGGACTGTGCACGTGTAAGGTAAGTGATCACATCTTGAAATATTACCTTGTGTGCCAGCACTTGGGAATGGTGTGGGATGTAAAAATACAGTAGGGGTCTATCAGGGGCCTTCTGTTAACGTGCCCCCAGACAGCTCAGCTGACAGCAGTGTGTGCTTTATTATCCCTGTGACTGAGTGCCCAGCAGCTGGAAATGCACACAGGGGTGTACAGAACACAAGGAATCCTGACTCTGCCTCCCAAAGTGGAGGCTGCACTGACTGGCCCAGAAGCAACAGCTCTGGCTGCCCTGCCTGAGCAGCAAGGGCAGTTCTCCACCTCACCACGGTGGCTGGTACCTCACTTCTGTCTGGTACCATGCCAGGAAAGAGGCCTCTCACTATTCTTTCTACTAATGTGCCAACTAGGAGCTCAGCTAAGCTGCCACCTCATTTATCACAGGCCAGCAAACCACTCTGACCTACCAATAACCTCTGGGGAACTTGAACAGGCAGCTTCCAGACTCTGTCTCCCCACTTATACTGAGCCTGTGCCAAACATCTATTTGGGCAAGATCTATAGCTCCTGGAACTGATGGAGAATTAGTTAGGCTTCACACCAGCTTCATACTAAACTTGCTGTTGCAGCTGTGTATCAAGAGGGAGAAGAATTTCTTGTTTAATTCTGCAAGTATCTAGAAATTAATTTTGGATTTAAATCTGCAAAGATGACTGTGAACAGCTCATAAGTATTTTCCACTACAGAGGAAGCAGTTTTGTCTCTGTGTTTGTTTATTGAATACTTCTCATGATGATACTAAGTGTTCAACTTATTAAATCTCTTCATTATTCCTTCATCTGAGAAACAAAGATATTATTGCTTCCTCCTCACACTCTTCTTCATCTGTAAATTGCCATAATCCTTTAATCAGGCCTGAATAATTTTAAGTCCATTTTAATTACAAAGAAATAAAGATTCAGAGATGTTGACCACATGTCCAAAACCATTTGCTGAAGTCAAAGGGAATGGAACATTCTTCCCATATTTTCTTCTCCTCAATAGTTCATAAATTTCTAATGTTTCATTTGTATTTAACTAAACACTATTTTTATGCTCCTGTGGGTGGAACCAACTCAGCCAAAAGTGTAAGCTGTCTCCTTCCCCAGAAAGGACAGCACTACTATTTTTTTTCAAACAAGTATGTTTAGGAGGTAAATGATGTCTCATCCTCATACACTTTCCCATGCTAAAGATCTAGGACCAAAAGCTTCCCACTGCATTTAAAACAGAGCATGAATTCCTAACTTATGTGTTGTCAACAGTCTTCTAAATAAGAGAGCTAAATGTTTTGGGGTTTTTTTTCCTCCACTCAGCAATAAGTTTAGGATAGAGTTCCTATGCTTAATCTGAGCTTTGCAACATGGCTTTTACATAACCCCAGACAAATTTTCTCAATATCCTCAGGCCTGAGTTTGCTCACTAGATCCCCTCACAGTTTTAAGCACACAATCTACCTAGGGCAAAGGATGTAGTTTTGAAGCAGAATTACAGAATTCTCCATTCTTTGTCCCCCAGCACTTCTGATCCCATTTTTTTTAAGTGGACTTGACAGAAAGGCTGAAGTCCAAAAGGTACAAAGTTTCAGATCAGACCTACACCAGCTGTGTGGAGGACACAGGCTTTTTATTACTCCTTCTGAGAAAGGCTTTTATTATAAACTCACCATTACCTGTTTTGTTTAGCTTGCTGCCTGGCCAACAAGCAAATAAGCAGCTTGGAAAAGCCACTAAATGTTTTCTCTTTTACAGCCTTTCATTAGGGGATATTCTGGCATTGTGGATGACCTTAAGAGTAAAAGAACAGAGTACAGACTATAACTCTTCCTTAGCTCCACAGTTCAAGCACCTTGAACAACAGGTCCACGATCCAGACTAAGGTTTGTCCACGTTATTGTAAAAAAGATTAACTAATTAAAAAAAAAAAAAGCTTAAGAATCTCTGCTGTCTTGCCACAAGAGTTAAAGCCCTGTGATAATGTTTTTATTTGCCAGTATATACTATTTCCTGTCAAGTCCTGACGTGAGGGATTGAGTCCATACACCTGATTTGGATGCATTATATATTAAATGCATATTTCTGTGAAAGGATCATGGGATCCTAAAAGCCATTCCGTTTGGTTACCAAATGCATCCACTGTTTTTTATTCTGCACTTGTGCTCTGCTAGCAGAGACAAGACTGGGAGCTGTGATCTGACTCTTAAAAAATCCCTGGAGTTCCCACAACCAACATCACACTCTACATGCAGTGACATTTTTCACAGGAGGAAAAAAATTCAAGCACTGGGGTGTCATTCATCATTTTCTGACAAAAGCTTTTGAATTGGATACATTCTGCATTGGTTCCATGATTGATTTATTTCCTATTTCAAAATGCTCCATTCCAAAGCTCTGTTTTGATTTCAGTGGCCAAAAAAAAAAATACTGTTGAAATAAAATACTTTTTGTAATTCCAGAAAGGTTAATATACTGACTGGGCAGCAGAAGCATGTGTAGAGTTGTTCCAAAAACTTAATTAATTGTGCTGCTTAATCTTGTCTTTTCAAATGTGTTTTATCAGCACACTGTCATGAGTTAATTTAACAACTGATACTTAGTGTGGAGCTTTGAAATCAGACAAGCAGCTGGGTCAGTGATGACTCCACATTGGTGAGAGTAATTTCTGCTGCAAAATGTTTGAATTTAGAAGCCACTCTGATCCTGAAATGCACGTGACTAAATTTCTGCCCTCTTTTCTCCTTGGTGGCAGCTTCCTTTCCAGCAGCAGAAGTGACCCTCCCTGAAACAGGGGGCATCACACTTTAGGTCTGACACTGATCCACAACTCCTTTCTAGTCAGAAGCCTTTCATCACTCACATTTCACAAATGCAAAGGCTGAACCAAAAAAGTGACCTACTGACTTCTGAAAAGGAGAGGATGGGGTCCAGCCTCAAATGCTCTTGGGCAGAAACACCAAGGGAATAGGTTACTTTGCCCAAAATACCATGGGGACAGTAAAACATGCTGCAGAAAAAACTGCTGCCAGAGGCCAGGCAGTGCCCTACAAAGGGTTGGAAGGACAGTTTACAAGGAGAAAGCAGCTTACAAGGATCAGCTCTAAGGGGGAAATGGCTCCCCTGAAATCATCTTCATCCTTTTGTCCTCTGCAAGTGAACATCTGCAGCAGGAATGAGAGGGGTCCTGTACAGGAACTTGGCCTCCCATTCCCAGCTGCCCTGTGCTGACCACAAACTGACTCTGTGCTGATGCATCCCTAATGCAGATGTCACTGTCAAAGGCAGGACTAAAATTCAGTTTCTTCTCTTCACACCACAGCATCAGTGACAATTGTTCCTCCCTTTCCCAACCCCACTCCCAGTAAGAGGACTGAATGTTGTGCCTGGCACTGCAAATTACCATTTTGGCTTCCTCCACTGGCCTCACTCGGGGCTAAGGGAGGGGGGTGTGACTTGTCCATCAGCACAGCAGGAGAAGGGACACCAGCTACAGGAACACTGGGGATGTAGTATGGACCTGGCATGGCAGAGACTCCAGGAGGATAGCCAGCTTTTGCTGCTTTGCCTGCTACATACACTGAAAAAGAAAAAGAACAAAAGTCAGCACCACACACCAGCCCCCCACAGACCCACTGGACCACATTGGTGGCAACCCCACAGGAGACAACAAGTCAAATGGATTAACAAGGACCAGCCTGAATTTCTCTAAGCCTCAAAGGGCACTGAAGGGAGTTTAAAAAATGCACATAGCACTGTGAGATGTCCAGAAAGACACTCAAGGTATTACAGCCAGCACTACCCCTGCCATGATTTAGTGGCAGTTCAGCTTTAAAAATAACTGATGACTCAAGCAGTAGGATGAGGCTCATGGAACTTGACAGGTCTGACTGAGCCTGACCAGAAACCTTGCTGGGTTGCAAGGATTTTGCACTGTTGTAGAGGACAGCTGATTTGCATTGCCAGGAAGAAACCTCCCAGGATGCTCTTAGCTCTGACCCGCAACATTCACTGACACAACAACAACTTTGGAATGGGAGCATGACACTTTGGAGAAGCAGGCACAGCTGCCAAGGCAGGGAGGGCTCGGGGAATTACATTTGTAATTAACTTTGAGCATTCAACCATTGAGTAATAGATCAGATGCTTCACTCCCTAAGAACCAGTCCTTTAGCCAAGCAAAGTGCTCAGGGCAAAGGAAGCAGTATTAGCAGATTCTCTCCTGCTCTGCCAGGGAGCAGAAGTAGAAGGGCAGAAGATTTGCACCAGGCTTGGGCAGGGTCACTCACACGCCCGGGGACAGCAGCAGGACTCAGGACAGCAGGGACAGCGGACGTAGCAGCAGCAGCTGTGTGGGCAGCACTGGCACCAGCAGATCCCCACCAGGAGGAAGAACAGGAACGCCCCCAGGATCACCAGGCCCACAAAGACCCACTCTGGAAAACAAGGGGAGAAAGGGAGATACTTACAGGACTGCACATTGCTGGGGAAGAGAAGGTCAGCAACATCCTCGCAGCGGAGAGCACGGGGACAAAACACAGGTGAATAACAGAAGTGACCCCACTCCCTGTGGGTCTGGGACTAGATCTACTCCTGCCCTTGTGTGGAAGCAGAAATGGCAGGTGACAGTGAGAAATGAGCTACAGAAATGTGTTCCCTCTGGCAGCATCTCTGGCAGGCTGAGAGGCGAGCAGCACAGAGGCAGGAGCCCTGGCTCCCTGGCCAGGAACCCTTCACCCCACAGCAGACCTGTGCCAATGCCCAGGACTTGCTCCATTAGCACTTGGACCTCATCAAAGACTCATTCTTCTCGGCCATGTTCGTGCCCTGCTTATGTGTTTGTTCCCTACCCACATTCTGGTTTTAATGGGACAAACCGTGGTGAAAAGCAGGCTATAAATAGCCCAGTAAAGGAGCCAGGCCTGCCCCTTCACAGCGAGGCCTACGCTTGCAATTATTCTTTTCAATGTGCTGAACTAACATCCCATTCAGGCACCACAGCCAGCCAGGAAACCTAACAACCACTTTTTTTTTTTTTCTCTCCCATTCAAGCCTCAGATGATGTGTGCCAGGCCCCAAAAAGCTGAAAAACACCCTACAAATGAAAGCACGCAAGAGCCAGCCCACAAAAACCAGGATGGGCTTAAAGGGGAAAGGGAGGGAGAAGAGGTTGTTCAAACTTTGCTGCTGGAAAATCTGGTGAGAGCAGGGCTCAGCCTGTGCCAGGGCAGCACCTCCTGCCACACAGGAATTCCACAGACAAAGGGAATGATCAGTGAACACATTTGGACCAAGAGATTACAAGATTTTGAACACACAGAAGGCCTGGAGTTGGTTTTATGTCAGAGAAATGCACCAACCTATCTCGAAGCAAGACTTCTAGTGGGTAAAGACTTCAGGCTTACCCAGGTTATTATTCAACCACCTCAAAAAATGGCTAAAAGCAAATAAAGACTCTGCTTTGAAGTGGGAAAGGGTTTATCCCCACCTCAAAGAGAAGTCCAGAGTTCACTAAAGAGTCTCCTGACTCTTTATTATTTGAGATGAAGAAGTATTGATACAAGGATTGCAATGTGCATGAAGAATCACACTGGAAAAACAGTGCATCCCTTACCTGTGTTGCTAAGCTAAAAAGTCAAGGAAAAATGTTTCACTTGGACCATTCAAAATAGAATTTTTCCTAGTTCTTAATAAAACACAAAAATAAGTGTCATTTTTGATCCATCCACAGCATTCTGTTTGACCAAATGCATGATTCTTTACTTTGTTGGAGCTTTCCTTAACTCTTTTACAAATAATTCCCCTTTTTAAAAATGCCATTTTAAATCTAGAATTTAAAATTTCCTTTGAAAAATGCCAGTCAAAGATCTGGCATCTAAAAATCAAAACACTTCAGAAGCGTGAAGTGAAACGTTTTATATTTTTTTTATGTTCTTTATTTCTTTTTTGGCTGACACAGATGAATTTAATTTAAATTTGCAGTTAATTTTGGTTCCTGTGGAATAATTTTTTGGGGCTGAACTTACTGTATGCTGAGAAAAATTCAGCTAACAAGTGAGGAAATGGCAGAAGGGAAGCATTCATGAATGGGAAAGCAAGAGCTGAGAGATTACTGACACAATCCCTCAAGTTCTGCTTCTGGCAGATGTTTTGCTTAACATTTTCATTAATTACCTTGACACAGAAAATAAGAATGTGTTGATACATCCCAACACTAAGCAGCAGGGATGCATTGTCACTAAAGGCTGAGACATGCTATAGAAAGGGCCAGTTGTCCTTGGGTCTACAGAAGGAAATGTGAAATGCAGTATTATCCTGAATTTCAAGGTATGCAGCAATACTTTCAGGGTCACAGGTTCAAAGATCAAGAACAATTTCTCTTCTGAAGAAGACTTCAGTGGTTGAAAAGAACTGAAAAACAAGAGAAATTACCCAGTATACACAGGATTACTGTCACCACTCAAACAATAAAGCCACCAAAAATGGCAAATGTAATCCTAAGCCGAATAAGGGAGGAATTTCCAGTAGCATTAAGGAAATATCACTGCCATCACACAAGGCCTCCCCTCCATGTAACTTCTTCTCGAGATGTTAATACAGCTCTGGTCATCTTTGCAGCAGAAAAGATGAATTTAGGTCAGAACCTTTGGAAAGGAGGGATTTGAGGGATGAAGGGACTCTGGAGCCTGCCTGGCAGCAAGGGAGCTGAAGCTTGCTGAGTTACTCTCTTAAACACAAGTTGAGGGAAGATGTAGCTCCTGCCTGTAAATATGGTAGGAGGGAAAATGCAGGAGGAAAAGCAGGTATTACAGTTAAAGATCTTACATAAATGGATATAAATAGATGATCAGTGATGTAGAGGGAAGCTAAAAGGAGCCCATCAAAGAAAGTGATCCAATGGGAAAGAGAAAGGCCAAACCCAGCCTATTCCTAAACTTGCTATGCCTACAGAAAGGATGAAATTACATGGTGCTGGGGATAGATAGGGAGCCAGACTTTCCTTTCCAGTCCTGTACTTCCTAATCTATGCCAATCTAAACAACAGCTTAGTGGCCTTTTCTTTTGTTGTGCTCTCATCTTGTTTTCTACAACCACCATGGACAGAGAAGGAAACAGTCCTGCTTGACACAAGTGGCCAGGCACAGCTATGCAGTGAAACCCAGATGTCAAATCTTCAGAGCTATTAGTGAACAGTTCACAAGCACTCCATAAAGGAGAAAAGCCTGGTAGAGGAAAAAACAGACAGCAAGTCCATTGGAAGTGTATGTGTGGTCTCCCTGCAAATATTCTAGGAGTCCAAAAGGGGGTCAGGTTAGTGTGTACATTGCACATTGCAGGATACTCACTCAGCATGTAAAGTGGATGTTTGAAATCAGTGTCCCAGCCACAGGGACCTGTGAGTCAGGATTTGACTTCACAGGAAGGTAGACCATTTCCTTTCCTGATGAGGTTAAGAAAACAGCTAAAAGAGCCTGCTGGCTCCTCCTTTATGCACAAAACTGGGCTTCAGCCATTTCCTGATACAGCTGTGTAATGCTGAGATTCACATGATGAGCGAGCTGACATGCTCTGTGTCCTTGCTGTCTGGAAGCTACTGGTTTGTCCTTGTATAAATATCTGCTTTTGTTCACTCAGGTGACAGGCAACACCAACAGCTGAAATGTTGTTTGCTGCTGCATCTTACACTTTCTTGTGGTCTACCCACGCAGTGAGGTTACCAGAAAGATATCTGGCCAAAACCCCATAATTTTACACCCATTCAATAAAATTCTAAATAACGGGGGGGAAAGTGTTAGGCAATAGAGAAATCAACTGTTATCTGTGCTGAAAAGACCAATCCCTCTCCTGCCATGCAGGAATTCTAGAGAGCTCTGGGTTACACTGGAGGTGGGTGAGTGTCTGCCTTCTCTCTGTTTGCATCTCTGGGACAGGCTCAAAAATAGCTTCACACATTTATGTGGAGTTGCATTTTACACAAACCTGTGAAAGAAATGCTCCTTGGGGCACCACCAGGGAATGATCAGATGACTCGAGGGCTAAATATTCTCTCAGCTTTTCCCTTTCAAGAACAATCTGTTGCACAGCCTCTGTCTCCTCTGCAAGGAGTGCCAGAGCTGGTGGCTCTCGCTAGTTTTGGCTGGCGAGGGATTTGTCACAGAGCTCTCATGTTGGACCCAGCCACCTGGTGTGACCCAGATCATGGCCTGGCCATGCAGCACGAGAAGGGCTGAGCCACTGATGGCTTGCTAGCCACTGCTCTATGCCCAGCACCTCCTTTGTTACCATCTGTGGTGGTGCAGCAGCAGCACAGGCCAGGTCTGGAGAGCTGAGTGACTGCCCAGGAGCAGCTGACACAGAGGGCTGCAAGGTCTCACAGGCTGCAGCACAATTCCCCTGTGCTAGCAAGGAGAGAGCAAAGAGCTTGATAGAAAACCTCCCCAGAACAGCTCTGGCATTTCTGTTCTCACACTGATCCTGGCATGACATCAACCATCCCTGTGTGCTGGCTCCCAGCATCAGTGCTCTTGGATCCAAACCCAGCACTTTCCCAGGAAGTGCCAGGCTTTTCTCTTTAAATCCCCAGATAAAACACACGTACGAGTGAAACATACACCACATAAAGATGCTGCAGAGGGATAAACAGACAAGATGACAGAGGAATGGATGATTGAAGGGTGAAATGACTGAATACCTGGCATAATCTCCACAGCAAAACTGGGCAAGAGATCAGCAAGCAGCCCTGTCCTGCCTAGAAAAGACAGAAGGAGGAGAAGAAGGAGAGAGGTTACTGCAAGAAAAACACACTCCCCAGCCCCTGCCTTAGCCTCCAGTTCCCTTCCTCATCAGCCCACTTGCACTCTGTGTTATGTGAATTCCTATCAACCACAGATGTCATGCCTGGTGTCTGCCTCTGCACTTCTGTGTCCTCGCATTTTATCTTTATCAGCAGAGCTGGGGGAAAGAATCTGGTACAGAGCTTCTCCAATCTAGGCACAAAATGACAAGAAAGAGTAGTCCCTTTAGCATGGTTACATGGTAACATCTTTCTGGATGCAAAAGCTCCTGGAAATGCACAACAGCCCTTAAACAGAAGGACTCAGTTTATTTTTGAAACGTACTGATGTAGTTTCTAGGGATACAAAACATCTTTAACCCAAGGCTATTTGATAAATCAGCCACGTGCTTCCAAAACCTGTGGATGCTGCTCTCCATGTGCTGCTCTCTGTGAGTGCACAGACAACTCCAGGAGAGGAGCCTTGAAGGAATGCTGTGCATATGTGCTAATTATTTGGAGATGCAGGAGCATTTTGGTGAGACTGTGTGATAAAGGCCAGCTACCAATGGAAGCCAACTCCCAGAGAAAGATTTGTGTAGGAATTTGTGGGATCACAAATTGCAAAAGGAAACAAAAAGAAAAAAAAAGGCAAGTCAACTTCAAATTTATAATTTAGAACCAAATACAAACAAACAAACTCCAAGCCCAAAGGCAGCTTGATGCCTGTTTGTTTTGGCACAGAATGTCTGGGATATTTGCAGCACACAGCAAACACCCTGCACAGTGCTCAGCTATAATTTACACACACCTGTGCTTTGGCAGAACAGCCCTAAGTGCAGCTGTGCTGTGAACTTCTCCATAGAGCCCCAGGATCATGCTGGGGTTTTTATAGACGTGCATATGGCAGGAGAGCTGCACTCTGAAAAGAGACACACCCTGTGGGCAGAACAGGAGCAGCTCAGGGTAAGACAATGCAAAAAAGTGGTAAAAAGCTACCTTTAACCTCCCCATATGCCCTCCAGGTCCTGCACTGTGCAGAACTCAGACACAGTGATGAACAGGATCCCAAGTTCCTTGGCCTCTAGTCTGTCCTTGAAGGTTATCACAATCAAATTCCCACCATCCGTTTTTTCTCAGCGCTTCAGCAGAGACTCTGTAGAGATCAAAAATCCACAAGGAAGCCTGCTGGAGCCATAATGAATATCCTGTGACTGCAGGCAGTGCTTTGCAGCCAGTTGCAACTCATCAAAGCTGGCTATTACTCACAGGAACGCCCATCCTGATGAGGTGGTCCTGAATCCTTAGCAAAAGATGGCGTGGTGATGCTTCACATAATTGCTCCCCATTTACCACTTCGAGGGAGGGCTCTTGCCACCAATCTACTGCAATATTTTCATCTATATTTACAAAGAGTTTCATGGCATTCCTTGCAGCCCATTTCCAGGAAGGATTAAGTGTCCAAGCCACTCACAATTAGCGTGTTATACTCCATGGGCATATTAAATACATTCCTAATTTTGATAAAACAATATGCAACTCTTTCTCAGGCCTCTGTGTGTATATGTGAACAGCACCCACATGAACCACATGCATGCAGAACACAGGCAGACATGAGCATGTAGCTCACCTCCCATGTGTTATTATTAGCTCTGCACAAGCTCACATGCAGCCCTAATGTGAGAGCCACTGGACAAATTGCTGGAGGTACACAGCTAATTTAGGGCTTCTATTTGTGGTGAAAAAGGCAAGGAAATTACACCTTTAAACAGCAGAAACTCCTTCTCAAATGGTCTTTGACAAACAGGTGCCTGCTTTATTATGAACCTACCTGGAGAGCCTCGAACCCTGCTAGTGCTGGGGACCTTCTGATCTCCAAGAGGAACCACATGTCCAACCAGGAAAAAGCATCCCTTAATATAACAGTGCCTGAGAACTTGGTAAAAACCCAGACAACCAAAGCATCTCCTCTGTGCTACCCACGAGCAGCCAATATTTCCCTGCTTGGGCAGCCTCACTTGGCTTGTCAGAGTATTTGCCTGGGGAATTTGCATCCCTGCCCTGCCAGCAGGACTCACACAGCCCTGGGGGCCCCAGAGCCCCCAGCAGGGATGCACAAAGCCTGAGGGGAATCCCACCTCAGCTCAGCCTGCACTCTGCCTGCCTCAGCAGCCAGCACAATGCTCACCCTGCACTGCAGTGCCCCCAGCAGCTTTCACAGCTCAGCCCCCTCCCCAGGCTGAATGAATCCCCTGATAACCCTTCCCCACACCATTCCTTCAGGGAAGCCAGCAGGCTGAGGCTGCCCGTGGTTGCCCCAGCAACGGGAGGCTCCCACTGTCCCTCATTGAAGGCGACTTTCCTGCTGCTGCTGCCAGCAACAAGTGGAGCAAAGCCCTGTCCTGCCAGCACAGGACACAGGGACACAGGGACAGGGCACCTCAGGGGGACAGGGCTGCCACTGGCTCTCACCTCCTGCCCTCTGCAAGCCTGGCACACATGTGGGCACAGCCCAGAGGCAGCTGTGGCCACAGAGGGGACCCTGGGGCAGCACCTTGGGGGCCACACAGAGCCCAAAGCACAGAGGGCAGGGCTTCCTTCTGGAACCATGGCTGTAACAGCAGGCAGGAGGCAGTCAGAGCACCCATGGCCAGCACCCACCCATCTCTCCATGCCTAGGATGCTCCTTCCATGGGCTTTAAGCTCACCTCTTCCTCTCTTGTTGTTTTGGGTTGTTTTCAAGGAAATTTTAAAGTGGAGGCTGGGGCTAGATAGCAATTGGTGGGGAAGAGAAACAATTCAGTAAAACATCCTGCCAAGAGACCATCTGGCCACGACAGCGCTGCACAGCACCTGACAAAGGGCTGCAGGCACTCCAAGCATGGCTTGGAGTCACAGACCTGTGCCCCCACCCACAAGAGCTTCGTGTCCTCTGTGCAAGCTCTCACCACCGAGGGGACAGAGGGAACAGGCAATGGCCCCGTTTTCCAGGGTTGTCCCGGGTGACTGTGTCAGAGCTAGGAGCTTGTCCTCATTCTGCAAGGATCTGGGACATGTGCCATCTCCATTCCCACCACGCTGCTGAAGGGTTTTACCTGCCCATAGTGGCCTCTCACCAGGCACCTCACACGCCCCAGGCCCCAGCCAGCCTCGAAATGCACCGGAGCTCGCAAGCCCCCCATCTGCACTGGCAGAGCACAGGAGGAGGAATGGGAGAGGAAAAGCTGAGGGGGTGCAGAGCAGCTCCAAGAGGTGCAGACACACAGCAGAGGCGAGCGAGGACAGGAGTTAATGCACAGGAGGCAGGCAGGCGACAGAGCAGTGAGCAAATAGCAGCGGAGCAGGGAAGACCTGGAGTCAAGCACACAATTAGCAGAGAGTCTGCAGAGAAGAGACACAAAAATAATTAGGCTAAGTGGTGCAGCTGAAAAGAAATGATGGCATGAATAAAAGAAGGCGCAGGTGCAGTCAGAAACATAGCAATTGGGTAAATATGGGAACATGGTAAATACTGGCAATCGCATAAATGTGATAAATATTGGGTAACTATGGCAGTAACTGCTGAACTGTTTTTCCTGTTTGAAGGCTGCTTCCGCAGCCCTACCTGCTGCAGTGGGATCACAGGACACTGCAGCTACAGAGGGAATTATTTCCTTCTCAGTGGTGGAAAGCTTTGCCAAGCCATGCCACAGCAAGAGGCCCCTGGCAAGGGACACTGCCCTGAGGAGAGCGTAGCAGAGGAAGCGTGGCCCTTGTAAATCAGATACTTTTCCAAGGAAGCTGCTGTGAGATTTATTGGGGCAGCATGGCTCTGCAGTGAGTTCCTCTGTGCTCCCTCTGCTTGGAGTAAACTTTATCCTTTCTTCCCATCCTTCTCTTCAATTGGACGGAGAAGCAGCAGCAGCCCCTTTTGGAGATCAAAGTTTTAGCAGGCAACAAAGACCTCCGAGGAGGCTGTTGCCATGGCTACCCCAGTACCCGCGGTCTTTTAATCACACCAGTCTCCTTTGTGAGCAGCGTGTGGCTGTCGCTGGCAAATAAGGAGGAAAAGAGGGGTAAAAAAAACCCTTAGCAACAAGTAGCACTTCTAATGGGTGCGAAATAAATAACCAGGAGTAGGCTGGGCTAGGACGAGGGGGACTGAAGTAGGTCACAAAGGCGGCGGCACAGTGGTGGGGGGCAGTGCACCAACACTTTTCCAGGGCTTTTAAGAAGAAGTGTGCCAATAATTTCCTTTGCCTGCTGGCACCACCCACCTCAAAGTCGGTGAGCCCTCACCGTGGAGTTGCCCACAGACATTTTCCCGGCTGAGATGTGGGCCAACACATCCCCCAACACAAGGCCACCAGCCCAGCTCTGCCAAATCCCGTGACCGAGCCCTGGCTGCTGCTGGCAGCTTTTCAGCAAATCAGAGCAAAATCCTAAAACCAACATCGTGCAAGGGAAAATTTTGCCAAGAACTTTTCAATCTCCGAAATCATGTCAAATTTTATAATACAGTCTCTCCTGGCAAAGAAGAGACTCCAAACCTGGCTATATTTATACCAGCTATTGAGTCACTTTGCTGAGTAAGAACTGCCTTATTAGCATTGCACACCATACACACGTGTCCCAGTGGAGATTTATCCTCACTGAAAGTCAACACATGTCTCTATTAGTACATTAATTACTGTACAATATGCTGTGAGTATATGTATCTACATTCTTTACATCCTTTACTACTTTTACTATGGCTGTGAGACTTTTTAAATTTTGAATTTAGCCTATATGGATACTGGCTAGTAATACAAATTACCAAAGATGTCAGTTTACCAGTGTTAATTGCCAGCCTTCTCCAGAAATTATCACAAACCTCAAGTGATAACTGCTGTTATTTAAATCATAACAATGGGAGAAGCTTCATCTTCTGAAAGATTTATCAGGGAAACTTCCAGCCTGTCAGACCAGGGCAGTGATGTCCTCCTGTCCTCAGCACTGGTAATGCCACTCAAGTCCTGTGTTTGTGTCTGGGCCCCTCACTCTGAGAAAGACATTGAGGTGCTAGAGTGAGTCCAGAGAAGGGAATGGAGCTGGGGAAGGGTCTGGAGCACAAATCCCATGAGGAGAGGCTGGGGGTGTTCAGCCTGGAGAAAAGGAGGCTCAGGGGGAACCTTGCCACTCTCTACAACTGCCTGAAGGAAGGGTGTAGAAAGATGGATCAACCTCTTCTCCCAGGGAAGAAGTGGCAGGATGAGAGGAAATGGCCTCAAGCTGTGCCAGGGCAGTTTTAGGTTGGACATCAGGAAGAATTTCATCACTGCTGGTTAAGCACTGGAATGGGCTGCCCAGGGAAGCAATGGAGTCCATCATCCCTGGAAGTGTTCAAGAAACAACTGGACATGGCACTTAGTGCTATGGTTTAGTTGAGATGGTGACTTCAATCAAAGGTTGAACTCAATGACCCTGGAGGTCTTCTCCAACCTTAATGATTCTGTGATTAACCATAAAATAATAGTTCATGTAATATAAGCTGCTGAACTGGATGTAAAAGAAAGCAGGCAACAGCTGCCTAGCAAAGCACACAGATCACCAAGCAAAGTGTCAAACCAACAACTGGGATTAGTGGAGTGCTTTCAGGAGTCTTCCAGAAACTTGACAGGTCCTTGGGAATGGAGCCACTGTTTTGTGAAGCATGTCTAAGCCATGTAAAACCTCAGAATGCAAACATCACAGACCTGTGCGTTCCAGGGTACCCAGCTGGGCTGAGCTGTGTGTACAGGCACTGCTCTGTAGCTGTTCCAGCTTGGAAAGGGAGCAGTTAGCAGCTTCCATAGGTCCCTGCACCTGGTTAGCAAATTCTGGCTCTTGGGAGGGCTCATTGGGCTGCAGTGAAGCTGGGCTGATGTGAGCTGGTGACACAAAGCCAGGATGGGGTATCTGCTGACACTGCCTGTGCTTCTGCTTTGAAGGTTACTCCATGCTGCATTCTGCACTGGTAACATGCAGCTCCCTTCAGAAAGGCTGCAATGAATTACCTTACTGAAGCCCATTGACATTCTCATATAAAAAGCAATACACTGGGGCTACAAATAACAATATGATTAATAGCACTGTCTGTGTTTCAAGAAGCAGGACATTAGCTCCCAGCTACTACGACAGAAATGCAGGCTTTCTTCAATTTAGGATTCAGCTTTTTAGATGCAATCACATTAAAAAGCTTAAAAAATAAAATGTATAAAGTTGAAAATAGATTAATTAGCCAAGCTGTAATGTCAGCAAAGGCTTTCCTTTTCTAATAAAACACACGGGTGCAGGGAATATCACTTGATTCCTGCTGTGGAATTGCTAAGCTCTGGACTAATCTGCAGCAGAGTTATTCAGTTTCCAGCACACTAAATCCTGTTTGGAGATTCCAAATGCCATCACGACACACATAAATCACAGAATCATTTAGGTTGGAAAAGACCTCTGAGATCAAGTCCAACCTGTGACCAAACACCTCCAGACCAAGGCACTGAGTGCCCCATCCAGTCTTTCCTCAAAGACCTCAGGGACAGTGACTTCAGCACCTCCCTGGGCAGCCCATTCCAATGTTTGACCAACCCTTCTGTGAAGAAATTCCTTCTGATGTCCCATCTGAACATCTCCCCTGGCACAGCTTGAGGATGACTCCTTTCAGACAGTTCTAGAGAGTAAAAAGGACTAAATAATATTTTTTAAAATATAATAAATGTGTAATAGTAGTTTTTATCTAAATTCTCTCCTTGTTCAGGAGAGAAGGTTCACTGCCAGTCAATCTCCTGTGTTTCTGAGGCAGAGTTGCCAGTCCTCTTCCCTCACCTGCTCTGATTCCCTTAGAGAGGTTTGAAGCCCCTGACTAAGCAAAAGATACTGAATGGTCTTTTCAGCAAAGCACATAACAAGCACATGCTTAAATTCAGGTATGCATTGCAAATCCTATCAGCTTTGCTGAGCACAAATGGATATAAATAAATGCTCATATGCTTTTCTGAAATAAGCTGGCACGAGGACAGCACATGGGACTCTCTGATGCTGCCCAGCAGCTCTGTGTGTCAACAGGACACATCCAGGTAACAAAACCCAACATGCAATCCCATCGTGACCCAGGCTCCCTGCCTACTTAAGAGCTCACTGAAGGTCTCCATGATTGCTTTCCTAAATAAAACAGAAACACTGTGATTGGCCCAGGTTTTGGATTTTGCTCCAAGCCGTGATAAAGTGCCCTTTGATCAATTTTTCATGGTGTGATTCGCTGTATAAAAGCAAGACCCTCCACTTTTAGCTAAACAAACTTCCATTAATTTATTAATGCTATTAATATGGTATCTACCATTTTTACCTCTTAGTCCTTTCATGGTTTCAACATGATATTAAATGGCCCTTTCACCCTGGCATTAATATGAAACCACTAGAAGGGATATTTTCCTATTTCCTTTTCCATTCTGATTTTTCTGTCACCCCAAGGATAACGTGAGTGGGTAGAACCTCTGCTCTATTCAAAATTCTAATTTATGCCTAAATCATGCAGCAACCCCCAAAATAAGCAATGTAAATTGTATGTGAGGAACCACTGCCAGCAGGGAGCAAACAGCAACGTGCTTTGGGAATCATAGCATCTCTCACACACCAACCCTCTGCTGCTCCAACCTCTCTAACAGGGAATCTGGGTTCCACCCAAGGAGCAGCAAAACAGCAAACAAAACCCTTTTATCATATGTCCCCTAGGACTGTGGAATTGCTATAATCTACATCTGTATTCAGTGTCTCCTTCCATGCAGTGGGGTGGAACAAAAAATATCCCAGAATATTAAGAAATGGTATTTTTATCATTGGCTGCTTCATCCTTTAGCCATCAATGGGGAAGAGATAAACAAAAATGAAAAAAAAAAAAAGTAACAGCAAAGGCAGAAGTAAAATAATAAGGTGGGAAAGGGGGGAAAGGGGAGAAAAGGAAGGAGGCAAACCAGTAGGTAACCCTGGAATTGCACCAAAAGCTGGAATGTTGCCTCTGCCCAGGAAAAGCACTATACAGGAGCTGCCTAACAGCATGAGGCAGAAGAAGGGAGCCCACGACAAGTCTGCTTTCATGCTGCTGCCAAACTTGGCAGGGAGCTGCATACTGAGCAAGGTCAGACCAGAGGCCAAACAGAAAAGCAGATGTGGTCAGGGCTGGTGCAGCCTAAGCTACACATGTCCCCCAACATAACCACAATAAACCAGGGGCAAAGACATCAAGCCAGCTCCAGAGGAGGGAATTTCTGGGTTTTTTCCCCCTCAGTCTTCTGTACACACTGAAAAAAACAAATCTTCCTGTTACCATGGCACTATTTCATCGCTGGTGTCTGAGCACAGTTGTAGATACACAAGAGGAAGACACCAAATTCTAGACAGGAGGGTGAAGAAGGGACAAAAATTCAGTAGCTCATCACTACACAACCAGAGACAGGACCTCAGGGGAGGATTTTAACAGCTGCCACTGCCACCTGGCAGAGATAACCTCACCTGAACTCACACAGGTCAGTCCTGGGCCTGTCACTAAGTGGCAGAGGATACACTGGATTTACACAGGCTTGTGACACTGTTTTCTGGAGTGATCAGACCTTCCACTTTCTGACCTTCCACTCCAACTGTCCACTGTTTGACTGGCATCCAAAGGGGTGGGGAGAGGCAATGGCACTGTGACAGCCACTCACCCATTCAGCCTGGTTTACTTGGTGATGATAACTACAGCTCCAAACATAAACACCAATTAAACTTTGACCTTTGGCCAGAGAGCAAGGGAACACTTGACAGACGTGTTCTATTTGCACCTCCACAGACCACCTACACACTATCAACCCAAGCTTTTTAATATTTCCATCACAGGGTGCATAGATCTGTACACACAAGAACCATGGGAAGGTCTTAAGGCAAGTTGGGAAAAACTCAGCTTGCTCTCCTGGGGTATCTATGGTTGGAAGCACAACAGCTGGCTCCAGGCATGTCAATAGAAGTCCCTGAAAGGCCCATTCCCCTCTGCTTTTGTCCTCTGGCTGAAATGGGTGCTTTTCTGACCTTTACAGTGAGCTTTATCACCCCTGAAAGCAAACCCTGCAAATAGGAAAGAAGCTGAACCTGCTCACCACACTGCTCAAGAGAGCTTAGCAGAGAGAGCCAAGCTCACACAACACAGAGAGCATAGGTCTTGTTAGTGGCAGCATCAGCTCAGACTTGATTGGGTTGACTGTAAAACTGCACCTCTAACTGGACAAGTGTTATTGGACACACAAAAAAAATCTCCCAAACTGACAAATTCGACACAGTGCTTCCTGACATCCTCACAGGTGAGAAGAGTGGGAGGAGGACTGCAAAAATCACAGGATCTGATGTCTTCGGGGTGCCTGCTGTTAAAAGACTCTGTCTCAAGTGTTCATTTTGCTGCAAGCTTTTTGTTTTATCCCTTAAAAACAAGGGTTCAGCCTTTCCATCGCCCCGCACTTTCTGCAGTCATTTACGCCTGTGTAACGTGTGAGCAGTGTGGGTGTAAACATTACTATTCTGGTTTGGTAGCATTTGCCACCCACTTTGCCTAGGTGTGAATGACTGCACAAGGTGCAAGGCAATGGTGGCAGTGCTGCAGGGACTGTTTTGCATAGCTCTTACACCCATAGTAATACAGTGCACAGGGATGGAGAGACAGCGAGAGAGCAGGTGGAAAGATGCATCAGGTATCTGCAGAAAAAGCAGCCTGACCAGAGGCCTCACCAAGCACAAGCAGCTCCACTGATTCTTCATTCTTGCCTTCCACATCATCTGGAGTGATAATAAGGCAGTAATAGAGGCCGCTGTCCCCCCACATCAACTTCCCAATCTGCAGGTCTGCATCTGGAAGGCAAAAAAAGAAAAGTCAGGAAGAATGGAGTGTTGGATGCACTGGGTCCATCTCTGTTGTCCCAAATCCATTTCATTTCCTTACTAAGGAGAGGGGTTAACCTTACCCAGAATATCACAGTATTCAGGAAAAAACAACAGGCTCAGGATTTCTGGCTGTAGGTGGGAAGACAGATAAAGCAGCAGAGGCAGCTCACTCTGCAAGTGCCAAGAGCAGAAGGGGTCACTGATGTCTCTCTCTGTCCTTCCTGTCACCTAAGGCTGGGGTCCCAACACTATTCATGTCATGACAGAAGGGCTTAGACAGCTTCTCCTCTACAGAACCTCTGCTATTTGCAAAGGAGTTACACAGAGACAAAGGAAAACACTCCCTCCTGCTGAGGCTGATCACATGCTCTCCACACCAAGGAGTCTCCACTTCTGGCTAAGTGGTCTCCTGAGTCACTCAGACACCTTGTACTTTTGAGGGACAAGGTCTCTCACACAGCCATCCAGGCAAAAATGTTTAAGGACCCTGCCATCCCTCATCTCCACCCAACCTGACTTTGCTCCACGGAAATCTCTTCCCTTCACTCTGCCCAAGGCTGTGTGGGTTTAATTTCATGACAGGGTAAGCTGGTGAAGTCCAGGCTGAGCAAACATGAGTGTAGGATAATGTTGGTATTTCAGAACTAGGAAAACATCTGGGGTATTTGCAGGGAAGAAAAACCTATCCTGCAAAGACTGAATTTGTATCTCTCTTGCAGACAGCCTTTTGCCAAGGAAAATCTATATACACAGCAATATGCAGAAGGCAGGAATAAAAACCATCCATTTCATGAATGGGAAAAAAGGATACTGTATCTGAGCTGAAGACCTACATGGAGTGAAATGAAGTGCCAAAGGAAATTACCTTTGGGTCTAGGTTTGGCTGAATCCTAAATGTCTGATATACAGCAGCTCCCTTCCCACAGCCTTTTCTGAGGGAGCCTGCTGAACAATTACTGCCAGACTCCAGTACCCCAAATTGCCATGGGTCCATTCCAGCCCCCACCAAACACCACTGGGGTAGGAGAGTTACCATGGACAATGCTGACATCTCTCTCCTTATAGAAGTCTCCTATGGTGATGGCAGATCCCTGTTTGGAGGCCACGACACGGACTGTCCTCCTGCTGTCCACACAGTCCAGGTAGGGATCCCAGTCCAGGTTCCTCTTGCTCATTGTTTGCAAACCAGAAGTCACCATGCCCAGAGCTTCTCCCATCCGGTCCTGGCAGTAGGATTTGTACCTCCACTGCACCACAGCTGGCTGGGTGGAAGAAGTGGAGAAATGGCAGCGAAGCAGAGCAGGCTGAAACAGCATGGCCACCTTCTTCTTCTCAGGCACGGTGACCTGCAACCCTTCCACCTCAGCTAGAAGACAAAAACATGAGGATCATATGCCTTGGCACTCCTTGAAGGGGCTTTTTATAACAGCATCATTCTCCACACATACATAAAATTATCCATCTGTTTCAGGTGCTAAGGGGCAACACTCCTCAATGTATGTAAGCACGGATGTTGGCAGCAGAAAGAAGTTTGCTTTCTCATAGCTTACAGTCACAAAGGAAAACACAGCCTGATGGGGCTGAAGGCTCAAATGTAGCATCCTTATGCTGTAGAAGCCCTAACACAATGGGGTGATGATTCATGGCTGCTGTGGTGGGTTCAAACATAAGGAAGAGGTATTTTAGGGATGGCCGGGCTCCACTTGAACAGCAGGTCAGCCAAGGGGTCAGATCCTGAGATCTGCAGGATAAGTCACCTCCCTCCCCATTTCAGAGGCATCACACCTCCTCTTTAAAAGTCAGGCAACAGTGTCTGGACTCTGCACTGGTGCCCAGTTAGTGCTGCCTGCTCTGCCAAACTCCAGAGATGCACAAAGGAGTGGATCCAAACCACAGAGCTCTTCCCAGGGCTGGCAAATAGCACTGAGCAAATTGCTCCGTGTGGGAGGTGTGGAGAAAAATGGCCCAAACACTCAAGTTTTTCACATTCCCAGGCAGGAGAGGGATGTCAACATGTAATGTTTATCTAGCAGCTGACAGGAGAGCTGCAGCCTGCACCTGATGCATTCAGGCCCCAGAGAAAATTCAGGGAACTGCTGCTACACCCTTGAGTAGCTGAGGGAGAGTCAGAGAGCAATGTCAGCCCTTGGGAGAGTGAGTGTCATGGGTTTGCCTCCATCACCCACAGGGATATGGCCAAAACTCCCCACCACACCCTTTGTTTCTTCCCTCCTTGTGCTGCAGGCAGAAATGTCTGAGAGCACTCACACATCACTGGAAAAAGGCAACCAGCTTCAGTGTGGAAAATGTTGGTGTTGTGAGGTGGAAAAGAGGGAATACACAGGGAAACAAGAAAAAGAGGAAGCACAAGGAAACATTCAAGACAACAAAGAAGAGAAATTTCACACAACATCTGGAGAAGGGACTGATGGACTTGGCAAAGCTTAGTGAGGAATGAAAAGACTGAGGACAAAGAAAGTCTTTCTGATATCAAGAAGCAGTAGAAGGGAAAGTGCAAGAAAGAAGAAAATAGAGTAGGGATAAAGCAAATACAAGAAGCAGAAGGATAAGCAGGATGACAGTCACAGAAGCCTGCATTCAGCTGGAAGAAGCTGGACAAGGTGTCTCTTCCCAGGTCAAAATAAGTACAAAGGGCTGCAGTCAGGTTGCAGGAGATTCAGAAACGATGTAGAGATAAGTGGAAATGGAGTCAGCAAAAATAACCCACCCACTCCAGAAAGCAGAGATGAAAAGGAGATGGAAGTTGGCAAAGGAAAGAGAAATGACAGGAGATATCTTTAGAATTGGGGGGGAAAAAAGGCATAGACTAAAGCACTGAAGCTTGAAGCAGACACAGAGCAATAAATGCATCAAGTGTATAACAACAGCAGGCATGAAGAGACAAGGTCAAGCTGGAGACAGCTGCAGATCTGAAAAGCAAAAGTGAGCAGAGATTGCATGATCAGGATTCAGAACCAAAGTGAAGAGACTGGAAAAACAGTGAATAGTAAATTCAACAGGTTATCACTATCTGAACTAAAAGCATAAAATGAAGTCTATAAACCCCAGTTGGAGAGATGGACAGAACTTAGGAAAAAGCTTATTTCAAAAAGGCAAGGTGGTCACTGACACTGAGTTACTAATCTAGGCAGGGTTTGACCTTGGGGACTACTATGTGAAGGCTTGAGGAGCACAAGGGTGCTCTGGCATTTGCACAGAAATGCTTTATTGTGCATATAATGAATGCAGGACACCATGCACTTTGTGTTTGTGACATGTGGAACTTGCACAGGAGTTTATTCGTTTGGACCCAAATCCAAATGCTGAAGTGTGGCTGCTCTCCAGAGTTCCCCCAAGCACAGCTTGGTCTCCCAAAGGCAAGACAGGGAAATGAGGCAGCTCCTGCACATTCCCGAGGTGCAGGCAAGGAGATTATTCAGGAAATGCAGCTGGGACATTTCTGCCAGGCTTCCTTCACCCAGGGACCAAACACAGGGGCCACGTGGCACTTAGGGAACACCACCACCACTTGCTTCTAAAGGTGAACCTCCCCTCTCCAGAGATTTCTGGGTTGCACCTGAATGCAAGAAACATGAAGAACACCTTGAAAAAACAATCCAGGGCCATGTCAGACCTGCATCTGGGCAGCTCCATGGCTGACCCCTCTCAGTGTGAGGCCAAAGCCAGCATGGGGCAGGAGCTGATCAAGTGACTCACCACGCTACCTCAGCTTCAGGGATAAAATGGTGACACACTGAATATTTAAATCTTTCCCTTGTGAACCAAGTTTGCTGCTCAGTAAACACAGTGCTCTCAGCTAACCATGCACCACAGCCCTCCTTCCCTGTTAATGAGATTAATGAGTTTGGCAAGCCAGGGACTGCTTTAATAAATGATTAGCTGAGCTTTAGTAAATTCTCATCTGACTAACTTTCCCCACCCTACCCCCATGTGAATCTCTATACCAAGAAAAGAAAAGCAGCTTTTGGGAAAACACAGGAATTCTTTTTCTACCCAAATGCATTTTGGAGATGTGCAGAAAATTATCTGGCATCTTCTGTATCCTATCCCAAGCTCTTTATTAACTTCTTAAGTATTATTTTCAGATTCCTTCCAGGAATAGCATTTAAGAGCAACACAGTGCCTCAGATTGGGAGACTGGAGCAGAGGAAACTTTAGATCTATTTAAATCAAATTATATATAATTATATATGGCTGAACTGGGAAATTATACACCTGTTATTTCCTCTGCCAAAAAAGAATTGCTGGAATTGATTCATGTAGTATGTCACTGCTGTAAGAGTGTCCATCAAAAAGGCCACCAGGATGTCTGATTGCCTGAAGAAAAGATGGTGGCTTTACACTGATCAGTTATGTCCAGGCATGGGAATTATAGGACTTCCCCACCTTCAGGAAGAAACTGATGACCTAAAAATGTAGTGTAGCCAAGACAAGAAAAGCCTCAGAGGTATCACAGGACAGAACTCTGGGTTGTTAATACAGCAGAGAGAGTGAAATATGTGAAAAATTATGAGAAGCTTAGTGACAGCACTGTGGCAGCTCTTTGTCTAGTTTAATACAAATAGGACTCAAAAGAAACTGAATTGTGTTGTGCTATGTTTTGACAAATGCAAACAGAGCAAAATTAGCCCTTACTTCAAAATCATAATGGAAATGCAATTCCTGTCCTCTAGAGAAGGAATCTGGTTCATTGTGAATTTCTCAATGTTTCAAGCTTCACAAGAAAAAAAAATCCAGCTCTTGGGAGTCTCATGATTACGTGACTATTTTGCTTTCCTCCCTTCTTGCTTCCCTCTACCCACAGAAAAAGGTCTGACAATATTAATCAATAGTGTCTTATAAACACAGTTATCCTTACTCTTGGAAAATAAAAAGAATCCATGGTTTTGTGTGTCTGTACAAATATATATACACACACACACTCCCGGAGAAAGAGCTTAAAAATAATCACACTTCCGAAATATAATTGTGTGGGGTTTGTCTGTTGCAATTGGCAATGTGCATTTGTCTCCTTGCTCTGATTCCTTTCCTGAGCTATCCTCAGATTATGCATTCAAACTATGCAATCAACACTACACACAAGCTATCACTAATACATTTCACTGGTGATTAAAGAAAATTCCAGGAAGTGATTACAGAGGGGATATTTGTAAGGGCGGGTTTGAGCCTTGTGAGCCTGATCTTCCTAAGCCCTTCCCTGAGCAAGAGGGAAAAGCCAACTGAGAGGTGATAACTGAGGCTCCTGCTTTGCCACTGACCTCCAGAGAAGCCTCCCTGAGGTGAAATGAATCCCAGGGAGATTTAGCCTCACTACCCAACCTCTAGGAATCGAATCACACAATGGTTTGAGTTGGAGGAATACCTTGTAGTTGGAACAAAATTGACCTGAAGCACCAAACCTGGAAGCAATGGCAAAGCCAAACGCTGTAGCTCAGTGGAACAGGTCTTTCTCTCCTTCTGGAACACAAGACTGGAGTCCAAGAGAAGGCAGCACACATTATTCTTTGGGTCACATGGGTCTCCCTATCTGGGCATACACCTCATCTCTTTCTCTGCAATCATTTGGCTTGTGCTACTGCTTGCCTGAGGTAGCACAGCTGATTCTATGAAAAAACTGCATTGCACATTTTCATTTACCTTTATTGACAGGAGTTGTGCACACAGGAGAATGGAAATGACTGGGTCCTGAACCAGGCATATCAGGAAAGCTACTCCTAAACTTTAACTCAGGGCTTGGAAAAGCATCCAGTCACTGGTAAGAGACACAGTGCCCTTAGGGGCATCTTATACCATTTCACAAACAAAATTAACTGTTGGGCAAAAGGATCTTTGGCTTTGGCACCTTGGATACTATGCATCATTTCAAAGTGTTATTTCCCTCACTGCTGTACACTGGCACAGCATTTCAAATGTGGATCAAGCCTGAATCAGGAAGGGCAAGATCTGGGCTTTAAGACCAGAGAATCAGAGGGACTGGAGAGATGTGTAAATAGCTGAATGGAGAGCCAGTGGGATCACTTTGTATTGCACAGGTTCTTGCCTACTCATGTTGGACTAAATCCAATCCATGCAATTTATCAGCAAAAGCCACCACCATCAGATTGTGTTGAGTGCCTTATGGGAAATTAATTGGATGTGTTGGTGTGGTTCCTATCAGACTTGTGCTCTTAGCAATATGACCACTAATTGTCAAATTTTTTTGGAAGCAAGAAACCAAAGCCTGAACAGGTCAGCTGCAGCTGAGGTGAAAGCATGGTTCTGTTTTTCACAGCTCTCCAGCTACTTAACCTGGAAAGGGGAAAACCCAAAGCAGCTGCAGAAAAGTGTGGCCTTGCACGCTCAGCACAGAATCTCAGCACAAAAACACTCCATGTAGGACATCCCAGGCTGTGCAAAGTGACTGCAGCAGACATTGGACTATTCCTTGCTCTTCCCCATTCTCTGTGGTGCTCTCCCCAGGCACCCCCTGCTCCTCACTTCATTCTCTTCCCTGCACTTGTTACATTCCCTTAGCTCAGCCCCTTCCACACATTCACAAAAGTCACCCCTGAATTTTCTCAGCTCTGGCCACCAGATCAAACCCACCCTGTCTTACTGCTGTCTGAAATCTCTCACAGTTGTCAGATGCCTCCTGATTTAGACTTGGTTGAGCATCCCAGAAATCATTCCCAGAAATATCACTCATCAGAAGCCTGAGAACAAAGCAAAAGAAATGCAAAGAGCCTCTCCAAGCCTTCTAACACCAAGCCATAATACCTGCCCTTGGAAGGGCATTGGGATTTCCATTGCTGCCAGTCTCACTCAAGGTGACCTCTCAGGAATAAAAATTAAGGAAAACATGAGATTTCTTCCCAGTTACACAGCACTTATGCTCTGTGAAGCCAGGCAAGGGAAGTCAGATGAAAACTTTAAATCAGGACAAGTAAAAGAGTCCACCGATTTCCTTGACTTCCCAAGAAGTGTGGTCAGAAAGCAAAGCACAACTGTGCTCCAGCATGCCTGCCCTCCTGAACTATGGCTGGGAATGAACAGGTACAGCAACAGTGTACAGGGACTGAGTGCTAAATTACTGGTGGAAAAGTACTTATCAGGAAGAAAACATCCCATTTTACCATGGACGGTCTTCTGACTTTGATTCTTCCAAGCTTAGTCCAAGTTGTGAGGCAGAAAAAAATTTGCTCTGCCTGTTCCATACTAAAACTGGAGTTCAGTCGCCAGTGCAGCACTTTGCTCTTTTTTTAAAATGCATTAGAAATTACAGCACTAATAAGAAAATGGTAAACACGAGGGGAGGATTCATTCCAGAATCAAGCTGTACTTGGGAATTTATAAGAATAGGCTTTACACAAGGACGAAGGACACTTGGCAAATTGTATCATCTTTTTATAGAATGAGAGCACAGTCCCACACATATCTTAACCCGTGTGACCTCACAGGAAGGAATAAAGAACGACCTGCTCTCCATCTTTGCTGTTATTATTAAACACTCGCTTTAGGCACGTGGGAGAGCAGGACAGGAGGGGGAGAAGCCAAACCAAACCCATTGTGCCTCACACAGGATTTTTTGAAATTGCCCTAAGAACTCACAATGCTCAAAACCGAACAAAAGATAAATGCAAGAGCCAAAAATTAAAGGCAAACAAAGGACAGAGAGGAATTACCGCTGGGAGGAAAGGGACTCAAAGTGCTGATGAGAAATTTCAGCCCACCTCGAGGAGGGAGGAGGGGAGGGAAGAGGACAGGCTCTCTTTCGTGCTCCCTTTTGTCTCCCTGCTTCCTCCCCATCCTGCACTCTGTCCCCTGGCCCCTCCAGCTCCCAACCCCCACTTCTCTTTCCCAGAGAGGAGTGTACCACTCTGGCTGGATTAGGGCTCCTTACCTTGATGCAGACCTTTCATTCCTTCGCACAGCCACTGGGGAGAGGGAAATCTCGAAATCCATTTGCTAGCCCCCTCCTCCTTTTCCGTGCGCGCACACACTCACACAGCTTTGCTTATTTGCTTTCTCCCGGCTGTGAGAAAGGACATCAGCACCTGATTTATGGCTGGGAGCAGCGGCTGGAGGCTGGAGTGGAGCACTGCCTGCCTCCATCCCTCAGCACACGGCTATGGATAACCTGTTGCCTGCCGGAAGCCTGAGCCTGCCAGCTCTCCACAGCACCAGCAGCACGCAGTCCTGCCTCAAAAATCACAGGGCTAGAGGAAACTGGAAGGTCTTCCCACTGCAGCGGTGCCTCTCTCTCTGCATTGACCCTGCATTGCTCGCTGCCAGGAATCGGGAACTGCCCTCAGTGGAGGGAGAAAAGTGTCAACAGCCCGGCCTTTTAGCTTGATACAGAAGTCCTGATTAGCCCGGCGTGTACAGATAAAGAAGCTCTTTAAGAAGAGGGGGGAATGTAATGCCATGTTTAGGTACACCCC
>JAHLSL010000040.1:1263508-1329295 GCA_025920805.1 Petroica traversi
GGAGGGCGAGCGGGCGGGGAGGGCTCGGCGCCATTTCGGCCTCAGGTGGCTGAGGCGCCCTGCCCTCAGCGCGGGGACAGCTCTGGTTCGTGTGGCGAGGGCGGGCTGGTGGCATCTTTGCCTGGCAGGAGATTTCTTGTTTGTGGCTTGCCCTCGCTCAGATGGCCTTCGCCTTGGTGGGTGTTTGGAATCAAGGCTTACGATGTTGTTAGGGAAAAAAAAAAACACGACTGGAAGTGTCCGAGACAGCCTTGGCAGACATCGATAATGCCCTCTGGAAATGCAGGAGTGACTGAGTTTGTTGGTTTGTGGCACTGCTAGAAGTAAGTGGTAGAAACCTTTTTGTAACAGCTCCTTTTCCTTCAAGTCCCTGACAGGGGAAGAAAAGATGGTGTATGCAGAGAAGGCTCGTAAATGGAATAGCCAGAAACGCTCTCAGAAGCAGCCAGGAAAGGAGGTAAAAGCTGAGAATGGAACGCCCTCGGTAAGAGCAGTAAATGGGGTTGGGCTGTGGGTGGTCATTGCCATAGGATCTGTGGAAATTCCGCCTGCTCTCCTCAGCCTCCAGCCCCTGGAGGTTGTGGCTGCAGTAGCGTTCATACAACTATGAAGGTTATGTAAATAACTGTTCTGGTTTGCACTGAAGGTAAAAATATACCTTCTTAAATCAGTACAACTTGTTCCTTTGGGCTCTTTTACCAAGCAAAACATAGTTCTCTAACAGCCTCGTTTTAATATTCTGCAGTGCCTGACTTAATCTTTTTTTTTTTTTAATTTATACTGTAAATTGGTGTTACTTCTTGTCATAGATTCATGTTGTTTTTGCTTTGTGGGTGTCATTGGTTTAGGCAGCTCTTGTCTGATGGCCTGAAAGCACATCTAGAGGCAGCTGTTTTGTTTGACCTGGTGAACCAGGTCAATGAAATGTTGTGGCCTATGCCTAAATAGAATAATTACACCCTGCCATTATTTTTAAGTTGGTTGGATATAGGAGAGAGTAGTGGTACTATTGTGGAGGACAGGATAGAAGTAGGCAGTAGGGTTAAGCTGAATGTGTGGGGTTGTGGTCAGAAATGGTGATAAACAGATCATTTCTACTATTTACTGCCTTGAAGAGATGTGTGTTCCTTTTGTTTGGTTGGTTCTGTTTCTCTTCCTCTCCCAGCAACTTACTTTTCAGAAGCAGAATTAAGAGTTTGAATTGTATGAGGTGTCAGCTTATTTTATTTCTGTCTTTGTTGGTAGTGTAAAAACTTGTGTGTCCAAGGAAAGAAGGTCACATTTACTGACGGAGTAAATGGATAACACCGCATTTACTTCTTTGTGCTCTTTTACTAGATAATGAGTTTGAACTATGAATTAATGGTGAGGATAAATTCCAGGACTTCAAAAACACTTATATGTGATAGGGGGAATGACAGAATGATCCTATTTTGGGGTAACTAGTAAATACAGATTAGTTGAATTAGTCAGTCTGGACTAGAAGGGAAATGTTAGGCAGCGTTTTCTGTTTTTGAGGGCCTGCTAGTCTGGGGAGAAGCTGTTTAAAATGTGATCGTTGTGTCATTTAGCAGGCTGAAGGTGTGTAACTAATGAAACTCCATTTTTATATATCACTGAGAACTAAGTGAAATGGCAAGTAAGTCACAAATAGAGGCTTCTGTATTTCCTTCCACAAGTAGTAGTATTTTAGAGTACTGTAATGAGGGAGAGGAATAATTGCTTTACCAAACTAAAGACCACCATCCTTACTGTGTCAGTGGAAATAGGGAAATGTGTATATATGAGTTTATTTGTGCTCTCAGTTTATGAATCACAATCCTCTACACAGACAACCACAGTGACTTTGTGCAGTGAATGCTCATATTCTTTTGGAGGTGGCCAAAGCTTACTTAGATGGGAATAATTCCTCATTTTGTTTTAAATAGTTCAAACTGATAGCCAATTAACTTTGGCTAAGATATCTGTAATCAGTGTACATGGGTGTGGATATTATTCCCAATTTGGTTTTGAATGATCGCATTCTGTAAAGCTGCCAGGTTTCTTTTCCCATCCTATTAAAAGCTTATTGTTCATGAATGGATTTTCAGAGCAATCCAATGACTTCCTAGAGGCTTTATCAGCTTTTCATGAACCTGTTTTCCAGTCAAAGACAGCAACACATGTGCCAGGTGCTTTTTTCATAAAACTTAAGGAGAAAAGTTTTGAATTCCAGTTTGAAGAGTTCCTTGCCTGTGACAAGTGGTTGAACCCAAGAGAGTAGATTTTTGGTTTTAGTTTTACATTTTGTAGATTTAGGTGTAGTTCTTTGAAGCTGTAATAGGTTGAAAAAGGTACTGAAGAGAAATCTTGCCTTCCTGGCCTATAAATATACAGGCACTTTTATATATAAACTGTTCCACCCAACCTCAGTTCTTAGTGGATATTGCATTTTCCTCTGATATAAGGAGCTGAGGGACTTTGAGGCAAGAAGTCTCTTTTCTTGTTGAGGTTTTTTTTAACATTCTTATCTTTCCCAGGCTTGTAATTCTCCTGGTCCAGTTGCTGCCCCTCGGAACCCAAAGATGCCCAGTCTTACTCTTTTGCCAGATGCCTCTGCTCTGTCTTGGAAGAATGATCAGGGTATGGTGATCTTACTGATTCTGGTAGATGAGAGCTTGCCCTTTGAGAATCTTCTCAGTGGTATCTACACAAAAAATGTTTACATTTTGCTTTAAGCTGTCTGTGCCAGGTGTTTCACACTACTGGGCTACTGCTGTAAAAGGTAGAGGGAAGTCAGGGCAAGGACCCCCCCCCAACCTCCAAGAATTCTATCCTCTGTTTTTTAACTCAATGGGAGTATAGCCATATAACAAGTTATTTCAAGGTTTTTAAGGAAAAGGTAATTTTTCAAGTCCTCCATTTATGATTATGACATATTATGATTATGACAAGGCCTAATGCAAGTTCAGCATAAAAGAATTCTTGTACCAATTTTAAAGGGTGAAGAATTGGTAGATACCAAAGATCAAAATTTGTATGATACAGATATTAAATAAAACAAGGCCTCATTGGGAGACTAAAAGAGGGAATATGCACTCTGTCAGTGCCTTTATAACATCCTGACTTGCTTCCTTATTGGAAGATCTCTCAAAAACTAAGCCCTTCTAACCTGTACCCTGTCTTAAAATGGATGTTTTAATTAGAGTATTATGTTATCCTGAAGAATGCCAAAAGGTAGTGCTTACAAGGTAACTCAAGAAGCCAATTCATATCAGCTGTATCTGCTGTGTGGTTAAGTCTCAGCTCCAGCTGTTTCCCTCTGTCTCATGAGCTGTTTTCATGTTGTCATGGTTATGGGGGAACAAGAGACAGTAGCTCCATAAAAAGTGAAATACTTATTAGTGCCCTCTGTGCCAGGGGTCGTGCTCCCCTGTCATTGTGATGCAGATTTGATTGGGCTGATCATGCTGGCTTGAGCTGACACAGTTGATCTTCCAGCTGAATGAGAGGCATCATGATAAAGGGTAATTGAGATACATTTCATGATGCTGCTCTTAATATTTCTGAGTTAAAGTTCTGTATGGTTCCCTGGAGCTATATCTATTTTTTCATAAGTTAGGAAAGGTGTCTTTCCTATGACCCCACAGCTCATGCAGTTTAAGACTCACACAAGGGAGCATGACCATTCAAGCTTAGGATAACTGGTGTTAAATGCCTGGCATACAAAATTATTTATGTGTAAGGACAGTTACACATCTCTAGTAGAGCAAGTAGGATTTTTTTTTTTTTATGAGGGGCAGAAGTTTAGAGTAAGGATTAAATAGCTACGTTAAATTTCATTGAGGACATTGTGACAGTCATGAAGAGAAGGATTAAGGTGTGTTGTAAAGTATTTTTCAGAGTTGGATACCTTTTAAATTAATAAATGATAAATCTGTTTCCTAACAGTTGTGTTGGGTATTCTTGCTGCTTGCTTTGGGAGCTCGTTTGGTGTAGCAGAAACAATCCTTTTAATTAGCAGACTTCTCATCTTCTTGCCCCACAAGATTACTACCAACTCATTTAAGTGGTGTGGGCTGCCAAATTTAGCTTTTGAGACTGTTTTGCAGCTACTGATTTCCTCTTTTTCCCAACCTTGTTTTCTAAAAGGACAAAGAAACCTATCCTAAAAAGGAATGATAATTCCTGTTGAATTGCAGACATCTTAACATCTTGTGGGTTTGGAGGTTGGCTCTTTTTTTTTTTTAAGTTGCTTTTATTTGTTGGGATTTTTTGCCCCATCTCTACCCACAGCAGGTTCTCTGGAAGGTGTATCAGCACTACCAGAGTGCCTGAATTCTGCATAAATGTTGTATCTCCTCAGAGATACAGAGGAAGCACTGTGTGTTCTACTTGGTTGTTACCCTTCTTCACCCAGTGACAGGAGAAAGTTCACCAAAGCTTTCCCTGGATGAGCTGAGACCAGCCTGGCTTCTGTAGCCTCTGGTGGTTTGTTTGAAGATGGTTTTGTTCTTTTTCTTCCAGATATGGTTGCAGAGATCTTCTACTTCGTGGACATTTACAGCTATGGGAAGCTGCCACCCCACTGCGAGCAGCGCTTCCTCCCCTGTGAGATTGGGTGTGTCAAGTACTCCCTACAGGATGGAATCATGGCTGATTTCCACCACTTCATAGATCCAGGTGAGTTCCAGGAAAATCAGAGGACTATGGAGGTGAGAAGGAGGCTTTTCTGGTGTCACTGCTGCCAAAATTAGAGTTGTGGTGTTGAGTTTATTGCTTTGACTGTAAATGGTCAAACTCCGTAAAATATCAAAGTGCTGATTGTTTCTGAAGACAATTAGTGTCAGACCTTCATGTAACTTCAAACAGGGTAGGCTAAATCTAGGAGGATTTTCACATGTTTGGGCTTTATATTTCGTGTCAATGAATGTTTCTCTGGCTTGGACCTAAACACACTCTACAATGCACTTTGTTCTTTAAGATGCATATAACAGAAAATAACTTTTCCAAAGATACTTGTGGCACTTTTGTGGCACTTCACAAGGGAAGGTGAAGCTGTTCCTCTCTTTTTGTGAAGCTGTGGTGTGTAGTTGAGAGTTAAGGATCTCTCCTTGTTGGTGCTGGATGCTGATTGTCCTTTTTCCTGTTTTTTGCAGAAGTACCACCACGTGGTTTTCGGTACCACTGCCAGGCTGCTGGTGAGTATTAATGGAGAAAAGCTTGGTGTGCAAAGGTGTGCAGCTTTAGACTCAGCTTATCTGACCTCTGTCCAAATGTTTTGCAGGTCTTGACAGTCTTTGTGTGTATCTTCAGCATGAAGTGCTAATTAACAACAGGGTAACTCAAAGAGACTGCTTTATATTTAAAAGTTAGGCTTAACAGCTTTAGATATATTAACAAAATTAAAATATCTACATCGCTGTTGTGTCTGGCTTGGCCTGTTTCCTTTGTGACTCTCAGTAATGTTTATAGACTCCAGTTTGTTTCTATTAGGACACTTCCTCTCCTTGTGTACAGAAGGAACAAACTTGGCCCGTGTAATACTTGGATAATGGCCTTTTAAAAGTGGCAAGAGTGTGAGTGTTTGCTCACAGCCCAGAGCTGCTGACAGAAGCAAGGTTTTGGTAGCTTAAACACAGACCCTGTCTGTGGAGAGGAGGAGTTTGTTTGTGTGCATCCAAATACATGTACAGAAAGATAAAAAGGAGGAGGGAACTGTATCATTTACTCATAACTTTGTGGTTTTTGTTGGTTTTTCCCCCTGTTCCCCTTGCCCCCTCCATTAGGTGATGAAACCCATAAGATCCCTATATCTGGGTTCCAGCTGCCTCGTTCTTGTTACGCAGTTGTGCTGCGGGAGCTTCTGGAGTTTGCCCAGCCAGCCAGAGGTGCTCAGCCTCGCTTCTTCTGCAGGGTATGGAAAAGTCACAGCTCTAAATCTCAGCTTCTGCTTTCACTCAGGAGATCCTTCACTCTTAACCCTAATCAGTGTGCCTATAAGTGGGGAAAGATGCTTTTTCCAAAGTGTCCCAGTTCCATGCAGGAAGAAATGGCCTCTAGAAGCCAACCTTTTTATAAAGCAGAGACCTCGTTTTCTGCCTTCTTATTTTCAGCCTGCACTTCTGGCTCTAATCTACTGATGAACAGGGTCTATTGTTCTCTGACATTGTTATGACTTTGGTTGAGGGCTCCTAAGATTTGACTTAAATTGGATGTGCTCAATAATAGTCATAAATCCTGCTTTTTTGAAAGGATATTTTTACGTTTTTGTGACTCTTCTCCCCATGAGAATTACACGTGTCTTAAATTTTTTGCTCAAGTTTCATTTTCCAGGGAACAGAGCAAAATGTTAGGATTCAGAGGTGTTTTAAGTTTCCTAACAGGTGTATTATGTTTTAGTTCAATTCAAACCTAGTCTTACTCTATTTCTTAGAAAGGTGGGGAGGGACAAGATCTTGGGCTCCACACAGGGCTCTGAAGAACTAAACATGAAATTTGGTTCCTCCTCAAGATATCCTCAGGGAGATTGTGTTCAGTCCCTCAAACAATTTTGGTTTGGAGGTGACTTTTTCAGACCTAGTCAGAAGTCATGGAAGTGTCAGAATTATGAACAGGCCTCCTTGGAGATGACAGAATTTTTTATTTCCTCCAGTCCAATGACAGGTTCCGCATTAACTGGTGTCTTGGTCGAATGGCCAGCATTACAGGTAGGAAATGGATATTTTTTATCCATTCTTTTCCCTTCCTTCCCCCAGAAATAAAGGCTGTGTAGTCATGGATGGCTGTGTTTGTCTGAAAAGCCTGTCTCAAACTTTTCATAAAAGCTGATAGCCAGAACTGCTTTGCATGCTCCTTCCTCTTCCTTTCTCCCACCACTTTCTAGGAAGCCAGGTTTTATTAAAGCCACTGGTGGAATAACTTTGAGCTTTGATGCTGTGATAAGAGGCTGGGCAGTGAACAGGGATTGACTGAGAAATGAGCTGAGCAGGATATTCACTGACTCCTGTTCTCCTGGCCTGGATTTTCACTGAACTGTAGGCATTGAGAGCCACTGGGTGCTGTTTGCTGTGGAAGACCTGATCATGAAACTGTACCAGAAGAAATACCAAAAGGAGCCATCCAAGATCTGGGTGCATAGAGAACTGGATGTCTGCATGTGGGATTTCTCCAGTAACACCAGGTGTGTTGGGTGCTTCTTTTTGTAAATGTGTAAATGCTTTCAGATTCTTCTGTGTTGGTACAAAAAGTGCTGTTTGCTTGCAGTGTTGCAGGAGCAGATTGGGTGATTATGCAGTTAATTTAGAAATAGACTCTGAGCTTCCTCTGCTACTATTTTAAGAAAAGAACCAATAATTCGATCTTAAATTTCAGTAGATTTTTAAAAACCATGTAAGTTATTCTTGGAAGTCTGCTTGGATGGATTTTAAGATCAATTGAGTTCATTGGTGTCACTTTGTCTTTTTATAGTCAGTCAGTCTTCTGTTTCCATGTGTGTCTTTGCACTAGGGGGAGACTTTAAGGAGCATGGAAAAATCTACTTTAGAGTATACATTTGGAGAGGAAAGTGAGAATGTTTATGCCATGAGGGACTATTTCACATTAATGGGAATCTTGAAATGGTTCAAATGGTTTAAATTCCATTTGCCTCTTAGGGTTCTCTTTTCTCCCTGCCCCCCACCTCAGCATGAAGCATGTTGCCTGATAAGCAGGCCTTTAAACTCGGCATAAACTACTTAGAGCAAAGCTATTTAACTCTCTGAAACTTTGAAGGTACTGCAAGGTCACTGCAACAAAAAGATACCATCTTTAATATTTGTTCCTGTTCATCTGAGCAGACCAACTGTTCTTGTTGATTATCAATATAGGTGCTTCTGAAATAAACCTGAACTTCATTTCGTGTAGGTGCAAGTGGCATGAGGAGAATGATATCATCTGCTGTGCTCTGGCATCCTGTAAGAAAATGGGGTGAGTCTTGCAAGGAGTTGTCTCCAGCATGATGGCTTTTCTTTTGTTAGCTTAGCAGTGTTGAGAAAAGTGTAATTACAAAGTGTTAATTTACAGTTTGGCTTCAGAGGTGTTCTCAATATGCTCTGTCATGTCTCTGCTTTGGAAACTTCTAGAATGCCTGACATATAATGTAGATACATAAGGCTCTGTAGTCTTTTTGGTGGGGAGAAAGGAAAAGTAAATAATTGGGAAATGAGGAAATGCCATTTATGATCTGTTGACAGCAGTAGTAGCACTTACAGAGACAATAATAAATAGTCTTTAATTCAAAATACTTTTCATGGACTGCTGTGCCCTGAAAAAAAAATAATTTGCTTTTCACACTTGCAAGTGCTGCCTTTGATAATTTGGGGAAGCAGTTTGATTTTTGTTTCATGTGTAGCTGTAGATCAGACTGATGGTCAAGGAAGGATTCAGGGGTGCTGCCAAAAAGTCCTTCAGCCCTCTGGCATCTGCTCTGTGCATCTCAGGCTCTGACTGCTTTTGTTTGCCAAGTGAAGAGAATGAAGTGTTCCACACATCAGCATTCCAGCCCTCTTAGCCAAACTTCTCTTGTTTTCCTTTTTTCTTGGTCAAGCTATTGCATCAGTAAATCTTTTGCTAGTGTGTATGGAGTCCCACTAACAGCAGCTCACCTCCCTCTGCAAGACTCTGATTGTGATCAAAGCACAAATCCCAGGATTGTGAAACTGGATGCTGGACATATCCAGGTCAGATTCTTTCAATTGACACCCTGATTTATTTCCAGTTGCCAATTTCAGGTGACCTCTTTTGTCTTTGGATGCTGTCCTTTGTGACATATATTGGGCAAACTGATGAACTTGCAGGGTTTTGACCATAATTCTTAGGTTTGATGGATTAGTGGTATATATTTCATGTTAGCAGACACATATACATACATTATTTTGAAGGTTTCTTTTTTCCATACAGAAAATGAAAGCTGAGAGTTCTGGATGTGACAAACGTTTGGGTTCTCCAAGACAGGATCAGGAGTTTGTCCCTTCTAATCGTGAGTTTGAAACTTTCATGTTTTTTAAGAGGAAAGAACTCTTTAAACTTAATCTTATTGTTGCTTTTTCAAATCTCTGGGTTTAGCTGTTGCCTGTAAGTGGTGCACAGCTCTGTGTAAGCTGTACTTATTCTTGTGTATGGATTTCACTGAATTTCTGAAGGCCCAAGCATGAAGAGCTGCCCTTTTCTTACTGGACAGAATCTTAGGGCAAAATCTAGTTCTTCTTACAAACATTGCTCTGGCTTTATGTAGCAGAAAAGAGGGTATAAATCAGATTCTCATGTGCCCAGGTGCTTTGAGGCAGGACTATCTTTAAAATATTCTCCTTGCTCCTAAATTATTGTGTGTACAGACTGAGCTGGTCCCTGTTGCAAGTGTTCTATCACAACTCAGTTATCAAGAGTGCTCTTTTCAAGTGTCCTTTTGCAGATAGGATTTCTTTACTGAAAGGCTCCTGAGCTCAGTTCATCTGGGCAGGTCATGGCTAAGCCTCAGAGAACAGAGCCAGGTTTGCAAGATAAAGAACTGTAAGAACTCTGAGTTTGCAGCTTGATTTTTTTGCATGCAAGATTCATGCTGAATTAAACTCTGTTCCACCTGGAAATCATGATTTTGTGGTCTTGGTGTTTGTAGAGGACACAGCCTGCCTGACTTCTTGTATCAGAGCTATTGAACAGGTTCAGCTCCACAGCATGTGAAGAGCTATTCCATTAATTCATGCAAGCTTTAAAGGCTGATGTGATGTGCAAACTGTATTTAATTTATTAGGTGATTCTCCATGTGGTGTGAGGACCTCCCTCTGTGGAACAAGTGCTGTGCAAGGAAGAGGAGTTATTCGATTGCTGAGGAGTGCATCTGATCTATCCAAGTCTTTCAGTACTTGAAAATCTCTTTCACATCCAGGACAGCTGTAAATCTTTTCTTTGTTTCCCTAAGATAACTAGCAGTTTCTCCAGACTGCAGTTTTTCATCTTCTCTGCAAACCTTGACAGTTCAAGTTCTTGTTAGAATGAGAAAACTATTGAGTGGATTTAAAGAAGATAAAAAATCTTGCTCATTATCTACAGGAAGACTTATTTTGAAGAGGCATGACAGTCACATCTATGAAAATGCATGCTGTACTAGTTGTAGCTCCTAATTAATGGTGTGCAAATTCAAGATTGGTTAATCAATATAATTGAATTAGAAGAGTTCTTTAGTGACCAGTGTGACTTTAAACAACTTAAACTTTTTGCTTTATTTCTTTTTTTTTTTAATAACCTTCCCATCTCCTGCATAGAATTTCAGTGTGTAGCAGTCTTGCTTCAAAAAATAGTGCAGGGGAGGAATCATTGAAGATGTGAAGGGCTGCCTTAGGGGTATTAATTAAAGGTCAGTAGTTCCAAAGATTTGCTGTAATATATCTGTTTCAGCCATGAGGAATTTGAGTGGTCTTTCAAGGCAAAAAAGCAGACTTTATAAAAAATGCCTTGAAAGAAATCTTGTGGCAAATTTTTCCATCTGTTAATGTTCTTAGAGGCACAGGCTGTATTATATACATCAGGAACAAATACAGCATAAATTTTTTTTTATTTTTTATTTGCATCAGTTTTCTTTTTAAGAAAGGCATGTCCCTCAGGAGACTGAAGAGAAGTGTAGGTGTTTCAGGCTTGGGTTGGTGTTTTTGTTTTTTGGAAAGAGTATCAAATTCAAACTGATATTTCCCAAGAGTTCAGTCAGGCTGGCTTAGATACCAGTCATAATTATTTGGGGGCACATAGAAAACTGGGAGACTGTGTGACATTTTCTAGGGAAGTTAGATGTCCCTTTTTGTGGAGGTAGTGCTTGGACTAATCCCCAAAAAGTTGTCTGTCTGAGCCTTGTGTTTAGTCCATGTGTCTCCTAAAGAAGTGATTCTGAGAAATAAGAGCTTATTTTTTTAAGTTGTTCCTAGATTTTGTACCAACACATGTCCAGTTTTGAAATACTATTTCCATAGCAACTAACTGTGTGAAGATTTCATTCCTTGTAGGTACTGAAACTCAAAATGAGGTGGTTCATTCCCTTGAATAAGGAAAAAACCCAACAAAAGAAATGTAAGCAAACCCCAAAATGCAGCCAAAATAAGAGGTTGATTTGAGCAAAGCTGATCAGTGAGCCAGAAAAGGCCATTGCTGGTTTAGTTGGAAACCTGTTAGAGTTGCTGTAAGGCCACTTGAGCCCTTTCTTGCAGTATTTTAGGATCACTGAAGCATTTCTATTCTTGCCTAACTGTTCACCTCCATCACTGAATTTCCTCAATTGACTCTGTATTTCCTTCCTTGGAGAGGAGGCTGCAGTGCTGCCTGCTGCTTTTCACCAGATAAGGGACAGTGAAGCTCTAAGGCTGAAATTTGCCATTGAAGCACCAGGAAATGTTGTAAGGGACTGAGGGTGTCTGTCAAGTATTGCTGAAGGCATTTCTTCATTTGTATAGAGTTGTCCAAGATCCTTAACTGACAGCCATTGCTGCACTGATATTTCATAACATACAGAGCTATTGTTTTTGAAGTATTTTCAGAGTTCACTGTTGCAATAAAAGTTTGTTTCAGTTCTTAAGTAGGAGAGAATTCATTAACAATTACTATTAAAATACTTACTAGGTGCTAAGGTACAGATATGCCATGGAATCCTAATGGAATCAGATTCTTTATCTCAGTCTTGATATTACATTAAGCCCAGTAAAAAATGTTCTCAGGTTTGTGTACTTAGCACCTGTAAATGAAAAGCACATAAGCTGTAGAAGATGTAACCATTAACTGAGGCAGTAAATGTCTTACTGTAATAACCAGCAACTCTGATGGGGTTTTTGTGGTGAAAATCATAAGATCTGTGTAATTAGAATGAATACAATAATTTAAAGTAACCCATTTCATACTGTTATTCTGCATTTATTGAGGAGGAACTCTTAACAGCTGTTGAGTATGATAGAAAATTCTTTTGTATTGGAGCTCTGCTTTCCTGGCTGTTCTGCAGTTTGCAACTCTGTTTGATTTCTGGAAAAATAAATTCTGAAAAACAAGCACAATAAAGTAATGCTTCTCTCCTTTAAGTGAAGTAAAGATGAGGGATTGCAACCTTAACGTGCTTCCTGAGTGCAAGGAGAAGTGCTGGGAAGGCACAAACTGTGTCAAAATCAGGACAAAATTCTCAAGGGGACACAAAAGACAAGGCAGAATGGCTCTTGAGCAGAGTTCAAGTTCTGCAGCCTGGGAGGTTTGAACATGAACCTTCCACAGGGTAAAACACAATTGTGACAACACTCTGCATGTGGGTGTTTGGTACCACATCTCTTGAGCTGGCTAAAGAGCTGTTTTTGTAAAGGAGACTTTTGATATTCTGTCAGACCTGACTTTCTGCCCTCCTGTTTGTGCAGCTGACTCCCTCCCTTGACAGAAATGAGTAAAAGTCCTGCTGATTTAACATACACATTGCAAAGTTGTTGGGTATTTTTGATAATAGCACACAAGTGCTTCAATTGTGCATTGCTGCTCTAAAGGTTTTGGCCAGATCAGTTGTGTCTGAGGGTCATGAAAACAGTGACTGTGGTGACAGCTTTGCTGGTGTGGTCAACATCAGTGGATTGACCTGTAAGAGTGGTCTTTTCTATTTGGAGTATGGAACTGATATGAAAAATAAATAAAGCATGGTAGTATAGAGCAAGCAGTGGTTGCACCTCTGCTCTCAGTGCTTCTGGCAGGAGTGTCAGGCTCCTCACAGGTGTCTGAAGAAGGCTTTGAGCTCCTCCCTGGAATGTCACCCACTTGGCCTGTCCTCTGTGTCCACCCCAGAGCTTCAGCTGGCTCCTGTTCCAGGTGGGGCTCTGCATTCCAGCTGCTCTCACATGGACAGGAGCTCTCCCTCTTGGCCTCCCAGGTGTGAGAAAAGAGGCTGGAGGGTGAGTGATGTGTGGGAAGGGAAGCCACGTTATCTCCTGGTTCCTCAAGCCTGTGCCAGCTCTGGGATCTGCATTATAACTCCTGTTATCAGAGTCTTTGCTGTGTCTGAGCTGAGATAAATCTTCATTGCATCCTTGGCAATGTGTCAGTCATCCAAATCTTCAAAGACAGAAACAGGGCAGGGGTTTGGTGGGCATTTTGTGTGTGTGGGGTCTGTCAGGTGCCAGGCTGGAGGAAGCAGTGAGATCCTGGCTCAAACAGCAGCAGCTGATGCCCATTCCCTGGGTGTGTCTGTGCCAGCTGCTGGAGTGAGCTCCATGCTGAGTCACTCCCCACCAGGAAACTTGCTGCCATTTCAGTGATTCTGGGTCTTCAGCACTCACAGTCAAGTGGTGCTGTGCTGAAGGACAGATTTTTCTGAAGAAATACTTGGTTTTGGTGAATGAAAACTGCTATTCTAGGAAAACCTGTCTCAATTTTCTTGTAAAATGGTTATATTTTTCTTTTCCAGTTAGATTTTTTTTAAACCTGCATAATTATCACAGAGGGACTGTGCTTTTGAATTAAAAAGTGCTAACCCTTTCTGCTAGCAAGGATTTCAAACTTTGCCCAAAAAGTGGCTGGAGTGTATGAGTGAAACTGAGTTTATTTTCTGGCTGATAGATAGAAGTAGCTGCAGCTGACTGCAAAGGTTTTAACAACATCATTCCTTTTGGCAAGAGTAAATGTACTGTGGTGGAGCAGGAGAAAAACAAGTTTGTCATCTACTTTCTGCCCTCCTGATGACTCCTGCAGGATTCTCATCCCTCACTGTCACCCTAGAATGGCCAGCCAATAAATTTTATTGCAATGATTTAGTAAAATGAGGGAATTGGCAAACACTTCTATTAATCTAACCCTGCATTATCTCTGTCCCTCACTTTTCCATGGTTCTGTCTTAGAGGCACCTGTAAACTCCTCTATATTTCAGATAATTCCCTTTCTAGTTGAACAGGTGAAGTGCAGCAGAAGGTACAAATTCCCTTATGTTGGGCTGTAATAAATTTAGTTAGTAGCTCCAACACATCCAGAATTAATCTTGGAGGTTTGATCATTCTACTGTGAACTTCATCAGCCAGAACACTGCCTTGGTGTCTTTCCTGGAACAGATGATACAAATAAACAGAAAAGGAGTGCAGTTGCTGTAGCAACAAGGATGGTGAGATAATTAACTCTTGTCTTTCTGACAAGTTGTGAATTGTGCACTGAATCTCGAAATGGGCTGTGGGAGCACCAGCTTTTGTGTGCCTGTAATACTGGAAATAATTCCCAACATCCTGACAAGAGTTGGGAAGGCAGTGAGAGCAGATCTCTGGTTGTCATGGGAAATGGGAGGGGTGAAATCGCTGGGGGCAGCTCTGTGGGGGGGAAGGAGCTCATTAAGGGTGGCAGTTCATTAAGGACAGTGGCTCCCAGACACAGGAGCAGCCCAGCAATGCAGGGAGGTTGATTGGGAAGACTCTCTTGCCTTTCCAGGGATCTTGTGGCTGCATCCTGGGCCTGGTGCAGTGGAGAGAGGGAGAAGCAGGTTGGGGTGGCAAATGCTGCTCCCATCTGTCAGAAGGGTGGTCTAGGAAGGCCTGGGCTGCTCCTTTTCAATGGACTCCTTGGGAAATCACAGAGCAAGCCCTCTTGGAAAATGTGTTTTGGGTACATGAGGGAGGAGTGGGGGACTGGGAAGAGTCAGCAGGGATTTGCCAGTGCTAAATCATGCCTTGACCAGCCTGTTTGCCTCCTGTGATAGGGTTGTGAATAAAGAAAGTTGGACAGAACTAAACAGTAGTTTACTGGTTGCTATGTAAAGGATAAAGTAGGAATTTACTTTTCTGCCTGGTCATGCATTTCTCCCTCCTTCCTGGCTTTTGAGGGAAGTGGTTATTGAAGTTGGGTATACCTGCATTAACTCTTGGGAATTAGTTAAGTATCATTAACTTAATTTGTCTTCTCTCCAAAATCATTATTGCTGGCTTAATTTTGCATAAGGCTGTGCTTATGCTACAGGTAACTCTTGGAGTTATTCCTGCTTCAAAAGGCACACAAGTAATTAATTCAGTCACAGGAAAGCCCTGGAATAAGGTATGAGTTTGAATATGTGTATTTGTGCATTTCTGGCTTGCAGAGTTGAACAAATTGGTTGAGGGCAAACACATAAAGCATTCTGATAAATGCAGTACTTCCAAGGAATTTTTAAAAAGGTTAAAAATGATAAGCAGCACTGAATTATCTCAGCCATGTGTCCATGTGATATCACTTAGTTTATTTTTCAGTGCAGAACTGAGCTTAGCATTGCAGAACTTCAAATAGTTCTGTTTTAAATGTTGTCAAGTTGGACTCTCTTGCTTTTCCTCTGCTAGCTCTTATGGAATCTGCTTACAGAGAATTAAATCCATGGGTTTGGGGGTCCTTTTGTGTAAACTCTGTATTTTGTGGCTCGTATCCTCAGACAACTTAGTGCAGGTCTGCTGATTTGCATTTCCTTCACTCCTAAAATGACCACTGTGCAAATGTTACTTGAAGACTTCAGCTGACAAATTAAGCCTCACCTACCCTAAAAGTGAAGAGTGTGGGACAGGTAGCACAGTGTCACAGTGGTTTCTGGCATTATTCTGCTGATAATTTTCAAGTTAAGATCTTTGAGAATCCAAAGTGTCATCCCTCAGCAGAAGCCCTCTTCAGCCACAGGGTTTTGGTGGAGAAAACAGGTTGTGCTGGCTAATGTCTGTAACATTTATAAAAGAAATAGCTTTTGTTCCATGGCAGAAACGTGTTTCAGTGGTAATTAGATAATTCACACTGTACTTGCTTGTTACAATGAGAGTAGAATACATACCAGCTCTGCCTCTGAGCCATGCACTTCATTTCTTATCTGCCTTCAGCTTCTCTGTGCAATGTTCTTTTTTAGCCTCCCATTTTTGCAATGTTTTGTCATGAGAAAAAGTCCTCAGAATCTCTTGCATTTCAGGCTGTCCATTGCCTGAGAGATTTGGATTTGTGTGCTCTTTGTAAAGAACTCCTGGTCTTTGCAGTTGTTATTACTACAAATGAGTAATTGTATTTTAAGTCTTATGTAAAACAAAGGCAGCCAGAAAGCAAGCCAGAATTACAGTTCTGGCAGGGTGATTTTCATAGTTTGAAATCTAGAAAATGTTAGTCCTGTGTAGGAGGATTGCTGGTTCTTCTTTGAAGTTAAATTTTAGATTTTTATTACAGTAACTATTTGGGGCTAAAGGGTATGTGGGAGGCATTGCTGTAAGTTTCTGAAACTCCCAAAGCTGAAGATGCAGTAAGGAGTTTTGAAAGGATAAATATTTTACTGCAAAGAAGGCAACCAAGCCCAAACGAGCTGTTAATTAGCTTTAATACCAACTGATAGTCCTTGGGGATGGACAGTCCATTCCCTTCCCAAGATACCAGTGGTAGGAGTTCTCTCCACATTTGCACAAATCTTGCACATAAAATGCAGTGCTTCTGATTAAATCGTTACAGTTTTGAATAAAAATGTGATTTTCCTTCTTCCTTTCCCTTCCCCCTAGCTTTTATAAAATTAAAGATGTTCTTGCCATGTAGATGCTCTCACACTGTCATTTGTTCAGAAGCAGTAGGAGCAATGGACTATTTCTGACTTGCCCATGCAACAATCAGGAGAAAAGAATAATGTAATGAAAATTAGGAACTCTGGGAGCTAAAACTCAGAAATTCAGGAGTTTGACATTAAATAGGCCACTGGAGTGTTTCTAGTTCTTATCAGCAGCCCATGCAAGTTCTTACCTTATCAGTGACATTATCATGCACTGTTCTCCCAAACATTGGTCATGATGAATTTTTTCCATATCTTTATTTTTAGGTACATGTACAATGTATACAAAGAACCCATTTAATAAAATGTCTGTAAAAATCATTTTGCTTCAGCCTCCATAAAAAGAGTTTGTGTTGGACAATGGTGAAAGCTGTAGTAAACAAGACCACCCTTCCTTGATGAATTGCAGTTGGTGACCTTGAAATCTTTGGTGGATCTGGAGATACATCAGCAACTCTGTTCTTTTGTTCTCCAAATAGACCTGACTGCTTTCTTTTTTCAGAAAGTGGGAAGTCTGGAAGACTGGTTATTGTTGGAAGACTGGGTGCATTTTTCTGTGAGATTGTGTGTCAGTGCTCACAAGCACTTCTTTCCAGGGAGGCAGGAATGTTCTCTCCCAGACCTTGAAGGCAAAGCCTTTGGCTTTCATTTTATAATTCAACTTCTTGTAGTAAGAGAGAGGGATTGATTTCTTTTCTTCAGAGATGCCTGTGCCTCAGCAGATCCTGGAGAAGGCAGTGGCTTCTTCATTCATGCATTCTCCCCTGTGCTCTCATGCCTTGTGGGCCTCTGCCTGAAGGGATCATCTTGCACCCTAAAACATTGTTCAGGAGAAGAGGTGTCAACCAAAACCAGCCAGAAACCCCACTGAAGAGATTTTGTGTTAGAATTGTTTTGAACTGCTCTAAGCTGATGTGGAACTGTCCCAAACTGAAGTCCCCAAATTCAGTCTTGCTGGGGATGTGTGGGAGCCACCTGGTTTGTTTTCCATTGAATGTGTGCTAAGAGTGAATACTTCGGTTCTACACAGAGACCCAAAGGTGTCTGTGATTTCTGGCCATTGCATGTGCGTGCTTTCCCAGATTCCTTTCTCCCTGCTTTCCACCCGGTCTGTTGGTGCTGGAGGGAGGAGCAGAGCCTTTATCTGTTCCCTCAGCCCCGCAGTGAGGGGTACTCACGCGCTCTCGTACTCGGTGTCCTTGCTTGCCCGGCAGCAGCAGCAGTAGGAAATGATCCCGATCACCACAATGGCAGCCACCACTCCCCCGATGATGCCGGCGTACAGGGCTATGTTCATGGAAGCTGCGGGCAGGGTCAGCAGGGCAATGGTGTCAAATGGCATCGGCACAATCGCTGCGCTTCAAACCCCACCCCACACTGAGGGGAAGCCACTTTGTGACTGCAGCAATGAAATGATCCTGTACTGGGCACTGCAGGAGTGGCAGGTAGCTGCTGACAGGGAGAGGCCCTGCATCCGAGCGACTGCTCTGCTTTGTATCAACTTTAGTTGCACACATGCAAACTCAGTGCTGTCTCACTCTGTAGAGCTTTTTTGTCATTTTAGAACTAACCCCGTGAGCTGCTGAGTGCTCTAGCAGCACATGAACCAGCAGGGAGGGTCTCTGTTCAAGGTGTGCACAAAGCAGATGATGACATTGCCCTGCATTAATGCTTTGAGCTAAGATTCTCTCTGGAACTTCTCTCCCCCAAGCAGCCCCATTCCTTACGTGGCACAACGCTCACTGTCATGTTGCAAAAGTCTGTTCCCACAACGTTTGTTGAAGTGCAGATGTAAAAGCCAGAGGTGTCTGCTGAGATGTTCTTCAGAGTTATCAGTTGCCCTGTTGTGAAACACAAATCAGGCCAAAAAAGAAAAGAATTAGAGCAGGGAAGGAAGTGGCAACAGCAGCCCTCCAGTTCCAGCCCGGGGTGGTTGGAATGATGAAAGGTTATTAAAGCTGATGGATTGCTCTCTCTTGCTTGGGAGCTGCCGTGCTCATCCCTAGGTTTTAGTGTGATTTGTGGGAGGATAAACAGAAGTGTGCTGTTTTGATTACAGGGAACATGTGGTATTTGAGCATTCCTTTTAGAAAGAAAATTGTAGGTGGAGGGTAAAGAAGTGTCTGTGCTTAGAGAAAGCTTTTTGTTTGTTTTTTTGGCATTGGATTTTGAGAAATGTCAGATGCCCAAACCAGCACCTGGCTCTGAGAACTGGTCATCTCGATGAATTAACTTGTTAAACAAGAGAAAGCTCCTCAATCCTGCAGCTCTTAGGATTTCAGATATGAATTATTTAGCAGTGGGGGAAAGTTTTCTAGTCTGGGAGAGGCCACACAGGCTGTGTAAACAAACCAAGGAGAGGAATTGCACAGATAGGGTTGCAGTGATGCTGATGTTTTCTGTCCAGCCTCACACAGCTCACAGCCACAGGCTGAATCTCTGGCTGTTCAGGCAGTCAGTTTTTGTTTGTTACATCTCCAGCTGGTGTTGGGACGTGTAGTCCATGCTTTTTCCTTGTGAGAAAGGTCCAGATGCCTGCTCTGAAAGCAAAAGACTGAATACTTCCACTGACTTCCCTGTTTTCCCTGTGATCTCACTTTATGTTTAGTATTTGCTGGCACCTAGTGCTAGATTGTAGAAGAGCATGCAAACTGAGAAATTACAAACCATGTGCTTACTTCATTTTATTTTTTATTTTTCTTTTAATCTCAATATACTCCTTGTACTCACTTGTCTTCCTCCTCTTTTTTTGGATGTGTGTGTGGTGTTTGTAGCTCTCAAATTGTCACTCTAGAGTGGAATTTAAATCCTTCTAATACATCAAAAGTAACAGAGTGGGTCAAATGGGGAAAATGTGGGTCAGTAGCTACTGTCAGCTCTGGAGTGTCTCCGGAGGGAGTTCTGCTCCCTTTGCAGCACTGGGACTCAGCCCAGAGGGAATTGCCTGCAGTGCCAGCAGGGCACTCCGCCAGCCTGGGGCACCAGGGACATTGGGCACACGGTGCTCGGGGACAGCAGAAATGAGGTGAGGAGGGGCCAGCAGGGACTCGTGTCCCGGGCAGGACGGGGTGACAGCAGAAGCGCTGCTGTGACGAGTCCCGCTGTGCTCTGGCTCTGTGTGATGCGCTGGCACCACTTAGTGGCCACTGCAATGAACGAAGTTCCTGCTCCGGTGATACTTTGTCCTTTGTATATTTTATGCAAGAATCGGCTCCTGAGTGTGGAGTATCCTGTGGAGTCCCAATATATTTCGTTTGCTTCCCTTAAGCCAGGAAAGGTAGGTACAGACACTCAGTCTTCCTGAAGCAGGACAGGCCAGGAAAAAAGGGAGTTGTTTAATGAGATAAATCTGAGTCCTCTGTCACTGCTACACTTAAAAGCTTGTTAAACTCTCATTTCTGTATAAATAATTCTGTCAAGGTCCTGTTGTGGAAATTCAGTTCCTTTTCCTTCCAGATTCCGACTTAAAGTGAAAGCAAATAAAATATTAGGGGCTGGGTGTTAGTCCTAAAGAACCAGAAGCCCTTTTGATGCTCAGAGCAGGAATGGTGTAACTTTCTCACACCCCTTTCCTCTAGGTGAGGAAGCTTCCAGAGGCAGCTTCTGTTTCCTTCACTTTAGAAAGAGGTTTTCTCTTTGTCAAGCTGGGATTTAAAGACAGAAAACTCAATGTTATGCCCCCCTTACTCCCAGCAATTGAGAAATTAATTATTTCTGGCTGCTCCAGAGCAATCCAGCTTCCTCACCAGGGGAGGAAGTTAAAATCTTTCTGACCATTCTTACTTCAGGTAAAGCATCCTTTTCCCCCTGCTAAGTTATTCATGAGCATGCCTTGTATCAAAAGGACAACTTCTCAAAATCCTGTTCAGAGAACACCCTAGAAAAAGCCTTAGGAGTGCTTTTATATTTGCATTTTAAAATCTTCCCAGCCCTTGTATGCAGAGACCTCAATGACTTGGTATCTTTGAATTTCCCATACCTTCTGTGTTTGGAAGCAGCCGGGGCTCATTTTGCACAGTGAAGCTTTTCCAGGTGTATTTGGGTGTTGGGGAGCCCTCGTGGGAAACACAGGTCAGGTTGATTGTCTGTCCATACTGGGGTGTGCCCAGAATGTTGCATTCAGGCTTGGATGGTGCCACTGAAGGAAGGAAAAAGGAAGGAATTGTATAATCAGAAGCAGTTTCTTGTTTCAGACCATCTGCACCTATGTTTTCAGTTTTTGGAGCAGAAGTTGATCTTGCACCTGCCACCTTAAACTTCAAATTTGTATCTAATTTATTTCTAATGTGTTCCTCCCTTTTTGGCGGGGGAAAGCCAAGAAGGAGTTGCAAAGGAGAGCCCTGCAATGAGGCCTGGCTGATTAGGAAAGTGAGCGTGAAACTCCAAAGGCCCTTTTCTACAGCCAAATCTCTGAGAGAGCTGTGTGCTCTACACCTCCAGCATCCCTCCACAGGGGCAGCAAAAGCCAGAGGTGGAATTGTGCATGACAGCTCTTTTTTGCTATCAGAAAACCCGCTGTTTAAGCCGTGTGGAGCCTGAGGAAGGGCGGGTGTGTGTGCCAGGGGCGGGGCACTGCCCGTGTCCCCGTGTCCCCGTGTCCCCTCACCCAGGACGAAGAGGTCGAGCTGCGCTGCCTGGCGGGGAGGGTCGTTGCGGAGGCGGACGCTGCACACGTAGGTGCCATTGTCCTCCATGGTCACAGCGCTGATGGTGACGCTGATGTCCCCGCTGTTGGGGTCGCCGCTGAACTGCAGGCGGTTCTCGTAGCCCTGCCCGTACTGCAGGAGCCCGTCAAAGTAGCGCGTCACCGCATCCTCCTGGCACAGAGGGAGGGACAGCGTCAGTGTGGCTGAGTCTGGAACTCCAGCAATCAGCACACTCCTAAAGAGCAGCTCGGAAATGAAGGCTCTGAACTGCACCGCTTTGAGGAACAGCCAAGGAAACATAGAAATTTAAAAGGGTCTGTGCTTCCATCTGGAATCCCCTTCTCACACTTTATCTGGAATCAGAGATTTCTCTTGCTGGGGCTTATTCACCTTCTGAGACCCATGCCAGTCAAATTGCCCTGTGATTATACAAACTCTCCCAGAGAAGAAACCCTTGGCAGTTCCTGCAAGGATATCTCTAGAGGCAGCTTCCCCTCTCACTATTTCCCATGAAGTCAAGGAGATAAAAGTTTCTTAACCTTCAAATCCTTCAAATGGATGTAGGAGACCTCAAGAATCTCTCATGTACTGTTATCATAAATTTAAAACTTTTTATATAGTATCAAAGATACGTGTATTAGACATACACATTTATATATATGCATATATTTGTAGAAATTATCTGAGTGCTTCATGTGTTCTAATAGATGGAAATCCCACAGCACACACAGTGATTTATCTTTAGGAAACAGTTGTAAGGGTAGGTGCTTGCCTAGTGTTGTGCAGTAGGTTTGGGATAAATTGCATCTGTTTGCACAGTTCCAGGATTAAAAAAAAGTCAAGAAGAAATCTTCCAACATCCATTCCCACCCACAGTCCAGCTTCCATCTCCTACCCCCTCTTGGATGCCCTCTCATTGTTTCTTCATGCTGCTCAGTTTACCTTGCTGTTGGCTCTCCTCCAGACAACCAGGTCTCCTCTGTCAATATCTGAGTTTGTTTTAAACCGACAGCGCAGGGTAACGTTGCTTCCTCTTGCCACTTGGATTTGCTTGGTGGGTACTTCCACAGTGAGGGCGTGAGCAGACACCAGAACTAGGAAGAGAATAAAGGCTGCACTGAGCAAAAATGACAACATCTGGATGCCACGGTAGTCTCTTTGGCTTTGTCACATGCCACAGTAACCCCTCATTCCCTGTCATCCAGGACATTCCCCACTGAGCAAGAGGTGATGTGTGCTGGGGCTGCTGGCTCTGGAAGCTGCTGCCCAGGATGGCTTAGAGCTAAACTCTGCTCTCTGCTCCTTGCTTCCTTGCTTCATTTTTCCTGAGCCCTCCTTCAGCATGACTGACACCATTTGACAGTTCAGAACGTACAGAGGGAGACAGATAAACAGATACTACAAGTGCATCAGCAGTCTTAAGGATTCAGGCTAAGCTAACAAACTGATATTGTCAAATTTCAAGGACCAGGAAAACTGTCGAATAACTTGCCTCAATCCAAATCCATAGAAAAGTGACATTTTGTGCTAGGGAATCAAAACCTGTTCATGTTTTTCATCCCTGAAAACAGAAAAACCTAGAAAAGCAAAGGGTGATTGAAAGAAACAAGGGAAGGATAGCTATTGGATTTTTTTTAAAAAATGAGAAAGGTAGTAGTCACCTTTCTCCAAGAACTCCAGCTCTTGCCTCTGGAGCACAGGAATAGCTGAGAGTTGAATAAACCAGAAACCCCTCTGTGCCCTGGGGAAGCACGCAGGGTGCAGGCTAGGTGTTTCTTTTGCACTGAATCCCCTCTGACTTGCTCTTAATTCATCCTGTCTGAGCACTGCCTGGTGGGCAGGCCTTTGTTCTCAGAACTGAGCTGGACATTTATGTCTGCCCAGCCATAGGTGATCTTCATGCCTGTGGAAATCTATGGTTTAAAACACCTGCTTTCTCCTAACAGTTTGTGTGGGTTCTGTTTGGGTTTGTTGGTTTGAGATTTTGTGTTTCTTTCTTTCTTTTTTTTTTTTTTAATGGCACAATCATTTGTGAAAATCATTTAGGAAAACTGTAAATGGCAAGAAAGGAAGTGCTGCTCAGAGGTGCTCACATGGCAAAGAACAATGTGTGCAGTGAGAAGGAAAGAGGAGGAGGGCTTCCCCCACGAGGGGCATGCTGCATGTCCTTCTGAAAGCTGACTCACTGTTCCCTGGAGAGGATTCGTCTGAAAAGTTGCCACCTAGCAAACTTTGAGTCCTGCTCCTGCCATATCTTGTCCAGGTTAGATCTATAAGGAAGTAGAGTGTAAAGGAAGAGAGCAAAGGATTTCTAGGTTCCACCTTGGGTTGCAAACCGGTTGTGAATACCACTTATTTTTTAAACAGCCACATGCACTAGGTCAGTAACCGAAAGCCATTGGCAAGCTGAGGGCTGCCAGGTCCTTGACTAACAGTGCACAAGTGTCCCTTAGAAAATACCAGTCAGCACCCAAAAGGTTGTGTTGTCACTGCACTGAGAAGCTGGGGTGACAATTCAGGTAATTACACAGGGATCAGCTTTATGTTCCCATCTTTCTGCATGCCCTGCCCCACAACCGACTTGTTCTGTGGGCTCCCCCAGTTCATTAGCGAGCTGTGGTTTCCCCTCTTCCTCTGTGACTTGGCAGGGGTGGCGTCTGTCCTCTCAGGGATTATTTCATTTACAACTGCTGACAGTTATGAGAAGGAAAACAGGGCAAAGTATTTCTAACAAGCTTTAATTGCAGCCACTCCCAGATCTTTCCCTGCTCTGGAGCACCAGGGCAAGGCCCGTGTTTGCATATCTCCGGGGCTCTTTCTGACTGCTGTTTTCATATGCCCTCTGTGTAAGAGACACCTGTGAAAGCTTTCTCCTTGCTCTCCTTCATTTAGGTGAAAAGCGCCACTGTCTGTACTAGAGATGGAGCAAAACCCATTTCCTGATCTTTTGTCATTCAGAAACTGGTTCCTCTGGGCAAGGGTTCACTGACAGGCCATTAACGCAGCCCTGAGGCAGAGAAGAAACCGCCCAACCCTAAGACTTCTTTTCCTTCTTCTAAGCAAAGGAATTGGACTGGATGAGTCAAATCCTACAGTAAATGAGATTTTTTTTTTTTTTGCTTCCAAACATGTTGGGTGCAGAGTTGGGAAGCAGCTGAACCCAACGCTGCATGTGAGGCACAGCCTGTAACACACTCATTCATCTATTGCTGTCACCCTCATGTCCCACTGCTTCTGGTGCTCTTGCATTTGACACCCACATCTCTTTCTGCATCTCAGAAAGAGCTTCCCTCTCTCCGGGAAGTAACACAGTTCCATTCTGGGATGTCATTGACTCCATCCCACTTCTCACCGCGTTTCATTGCATAGCCAGCATATCTAAAAATCGTGGTTTTTTTCTTCAGAGGTTGGGAGTTTTTTCTGAGTGAAAACAATATTCAAAATGTGGCTGAAGGAAGGAGAAGCAAATTCTGAAAGAACTCCAGAAGAAGAGGGAGGACAAATAGCCTACATGCTACTAGACATTGTCACCTAGATTTAAGCCCTAGAGTTACTTTTTTGTGTGTTATCATTTTGTATGTTTATAGCATTTTAAGAAATTGAGAAAGGTTTTATCTCTGCTTAAATTAGAGATTTGTACTTCTACGAAGGAAGAAGAAAATCAAAGCGACATTTCTACTTTCACATTCCTTACTCAGTAATTGTTAACAGACTGAAGGGCAATTAATACAATTACAGGAATATTTTGTTTGCAGAAATAAATTGAGATGCTGATCAAGCAAAAAGACCCCAAGAGCTTACTTCTCCCTGAAAAGTTCCCCATCCTTAATTTGCATAGCACGAAAGGTGAGAATAATGAAAAAGGAGAGTGAATACCAATGGCATTGCACAATTTACATAATGATCATCAACAAAGTCACCTTTGTTGCATGTGGAGTCCACCCACTTTTTCTGATGACTTTAAACTTTGTGAATTTCCTTTTTGTGGGCCCTGTTGTTGAAGTGAGATTTTCAGGATTTTTGGCTAAAAAACCCCAAGCAATTCCCATGTGCCTAGCTTGGTCTGAAGCTTGGAATAAGGCATGGGAACATTGACACGAGAAGATGAGACAGGATAAAAAGCAGCTGAACTGACACTTCCAGAAGAGAAAGTTCCTTCGTCAGAGATAAATATCATATGAACAGAAACGAAACTGTTGATGAAAAATATTTTCCAGTTTAATGAAGAATGAAGCATTTTTTCCCATTCCTAACACTGTCTTTCAGCTTTGGGAGATGCCCGTGGGTCTGGACATTTAAAACACTTGGTGCACACACTTGCCTGACCATAAACACAAAGGATCCTTCACTAAACAAAAAAGCGACACCCACGAAGTGCACTGGAGTCCTTGTACTTCGTAGTGCTGTTTCCTCCACCCAAGCCTTGAGGACATAACCAAATTAGTACTCACTTGCACTGAAAACGAACAGCCCAAGTCCTTTCATTGCTGTCCCCCTCATCTTTCCTTTGTTTCACCTCAAGGTGCTCTTCCGTGTAATCTCCAGGAGGCTGGGTAGGTAACTGGCTTTTGCTGAAGGGCTGCTTTGCAGCCTTTCACAGACGCGCTTCCTCAAGTCTCTGTTGGCTTCTGCCCCTCCCTGCAGCCAGAATGGTAAGCCACATCACCAATGGGCATCATTTGCTGCCCTCTGTAAGCTCTGAACTCTTTCCTCAGTTGTGAACTTTCTACCACAATTAAACGGCCTTTCCCGGTGCCCAAGGCGCCGGTGCACAGAGCAAGGGAAGGGTGTGGTGGCACTGGGAGCAGAGTGTGCAGTGCGGCTGAGCTCATGCATGTCATGACAAGCGACCAGGGGAGGATAAACCTCATTTTCCTCAAATATTTATCAAGAAACAGAGTTAGAAAGGTGTTAAAGTGTTTCACAATGCAGGCAGCAGCTCACATCCAGGCTCTAAGGAGCTGAGGGCCTAACTCCATTTACATTGAATACTCATACAAATACGTAGTTTATGGGAGTTTGATGACTAATGGGATATCTAAATAAAAGTGAGCTGCATCTCAGCCAGGTTCTTACTCTCTGTGGGATAACCGAGCCCGTGGCTTGCAGCACTCTGGCAATGTGTCTGTCAAACCATGGGCACTGCAGGGCCAGCACTGCCACCTGCTCTGGATGGGCACTTGGAAGGCACAAATAATTACAATTAACTGCTGCTATAATTGACTGAAGAGTAAAAGGGGACTGATGGCAGCCGAGGCAAACATCTGACATTACGTTTAGCTGAGGGCAGTGTGTCTTCTCAACTCTTCACTGCCACAAGGGATGTTTCCCTCTGCAATAGTCATCTATGCTCTATTTCTGGCCATTTGAGGGACAAAGTCATTTTTAGGGTGCCACTGATCATTTCAGGCATCTTAGATGGGGACATCATGTTCTTAGTCATCATTATGAGATGAAATTAGTTCTATAACGCTGTATATAATTGATGAATTTTGTTGTGGTTTTTGAAGGAGGCTTCCTCAAAAGTAGTTGCCTACACTGGATATCTGTGTTTAGTCCAGTAAAGCAGCTTTGTATCTTGCTCTTGTGCTGACCTCAGATTTGTGTAGTAAATCTGCCAAAAGCCACACTGAAGATTTGCCTTGTCATCTGTGTGGCAGTTGTTCAAAATACCTCAAAGACAAAGAAACTTAGGCGTGGCTGGAAATTCCGGACCATCTATCAGGACCATCTATCATGGTCTTGATGTGCAACATCAGTTCTCTTCAGACTGTTAGCACAAAGCAAAGTAAAGCACAAAGAAGTACAGAAACTTCATTCTAATGGAATCTTCCAAATAAGGACAGCCAGCAGAAAAATTCATCCTGTTGTGACTCGTCTTTGACAGGCTGCAGGAGATGGCAAGGACCCTGCAAAGAGAAGGAGAGCCATTTTCCAAAACCAGCTTGTTAACTAACCTCAAAATGTTTATCACAAATTACTTCAGATGTAAACAAAGCTGGAGCAAGGTCAGTAGTCTCCCTTCTTGCCTTTGGAGCCCACAAGGAGGAGGTTCCTCATGAGGATGACTGTCTTAAATGTCTATCTCCTTTAAAGACTTTAAAATCTTTGTGACTTGATGCCGCATCCTCCAGAAAGAGACATGCAGGATCTTTACTCCAGCTTCCACACATTTGATTTTGCTCCCAGTTAATATTTTGTATCTGATGAACAGAGGTAGTGACAGAAATGTACACTGTACACCATCTGCCCACACTTGCTTTGTAAATGCTCCACTCTTCTCATGGGGAAGTAACCAAAGGAAGTTAGTAAAATATAAAGATTATAACCAGCTTGGTCAGCTTGCAGCTCTTTGCAAGAGAGCTTTGCCTATCAGCCTCCTCATCCCTCACCTGTGGGCAATGCAAACCCTTGAAGTATTATTTTTGCTGATGGCTGCAGCTCTGGGGAATCTTTTTGCTGATATATAGGATTTTTAGAGGATATTATTATGTTATTTAAATGAAACTGCCATTGACATGGAAAGCTTTAAGACGAAACCAGGGTGACTTCATTGTGTTGCCAAAAATACACGCTCTGGTAAGACCTGCCTCTAAAGGCCATGAGGAATATGCATAGGTAGCAGAGAGCTAACACTGTAAATCTTTGTAACTCCTGTTAGTTAAGAGAAAGAGGAACCTTTCATCAAGATCCCACCTTTCTCTCCAAAGAGCACAGCACCTGGCTGTGTTCAGTTCAGGTTCATCTGTGAATGAATACATTAATCACCAGTGAGATACCCAACCACTCACAGCTCTTTTTGCTATATTTGCATGTGCAAATGGTCATTAGCAAGGATTTTTGTCATCCTTGTATGGTCACCTTGATCCCAAAACCCAACAGCCCGTGGCCAGCAGTGAGGAGGAGCTGCCAGGCTGCCTGCCTTGATTGTTCTCCAGAAGCTACAGGATCCTCTCACCATCTCTACACCTGAAGGGTTGCAGTGGGCATGGCAGAGCCTTCACCATCCTTTGCTGCACTTGTATCCTAAAGATTCACAAACAGAAGCAGCTCAGTGACTTAAAAGCACTGTTTTTATTGGATGCCAATGGTCTATGTGCTCCCTCAACATCTAGGTCCTTTAAAAGCTCTGCTCTCCAATATGTGTGTCTGTAAACAAACATCTTTAGATCAGTTCTTGCCACAATTAGCAGTAATTAACAAGAACACACGTGTCACTGCATTGCAGAAGCAGCTAGAAATTGCATTACCCAGAGGAAACATCTGCAGTGTGAACACAATTCATCCTTCTTGTGCATGAAACCGTTAGGACCTCTTCAAGCCAGTAATCAGCCATCCCTTTCTCCCCTTGCTGTGGCACCTGAGATTCAATATCCCACCCTCTCTTTCCCATTTGCTCACCCTGTAGCTGCATTTACACAGGTCTGGCTGTGAGCACACCAAGCCTTGAGTGGCTGTGTCACAGCTCTTCCCTGCCAAGGTGTGGCATCCCTACAGACAGAGCTCCCATCCCCGTGTGGGGGATGCAGCACTCAGGCAAGAAGAAGGGGTGTGCAGGCCCTGCCCAGCATGATGCAGCAACAAAGACATCTGTGGCATGAGATAGGTGAGTTTCATTTTCCACTCCTTTCTAGTTTGCTTGTTTGCAAAGGGAATCAACAGTGGGATGTGTTTGCATGACTCACAACTGGAGCTCCCAGTACAGTTAAACAGCACTCAGGCTTTCATCTAGTTCTGTCCTGGGCCAGCCTGGCCCATGAGCTTTCCTGGGGGGTCTAGAGGCTTCCTTTTTGAAAAGACATCAGAGAACACACAGTGTGGCTCAGCAGTCCTAGCTCTTCCAAGAACAAAAATCAGCTGATCATACAAGCCTTGAACCACAGAATTGTTTGGGTCTGAAGGCACCTTTAAAGATCATCCAGTTGAACCTCCCTGCCACAAGCAGGGACATTTTTCACCAGACCAGGTTTCTCATAACCCCACCCAACCTGGCCTTGGACACTTGAGTGATGGGGACATGCACAACTTGTCTGGGCAATCTGTTCCAGTGCCTCACCATCCTCATAGTAAAGAATTCTTTCCTTTGATTTAATCTAAATCTATTCTACTTTAAATTAATTTCCCTTGGTCCATCACTGCAGGGGCTGGTAAAATGCCTCTCTCCTTCTTTCTTATAAGATCCAATTTAAGTACAAAAAGGCTGAAATAAGGTCTCCCTGGAACCTCTCAAGGATGAACAGACCCAACTCCCTCAGCCTTTCTTCATAAAAGCGTTCTGCCTTCTGATCCATTTTTAGCTCTCCTGTGGACCTGCTCCAAGAGGCCAATGTTTTGTGCTAGGGGCTCCAGAGCTGAATGCAATGCTCCAGGTGGGGTTTCACAGGAGCAGAGTGGGACAGTCACCTCCCCTGACCTGCTGGTCACACTTCTGATACAGCCCAGCATATGGCTGGCTTTATGGGCTGCAGGTGCAGCTGAGTCCTACCAAATTGTTCACCCACCAGTACTCCCTGCTCCCTCTCATCCAGGCTGCTCTGGATCCATTCATCCCCAGCCTGTGCTGATATTGGGGACTGCCCAACCCAGATTGCACTTGGCTTTGTTGAATTTCCTGAGGTTCATGTAGGCCCACTCCTCCTCTGTGTGGCATCTCTGTCCCTACTGAGTCCAGGGCACCACTCAGCCAGGTGTCCTCTGCAGAATTTCCAACTGTGTCCTTATTAAAGATATTGAGCAGCACTGGTCCCAGTGCAGGACCCCAAGGGACACCACTTGTTGACAATCTCCATTTGGGTGCTGAGCCATTGACTGCAACTGGATCCCATCCAGCCACTTCTTTATCCATCAAATAGTCCATCAATCAAATCCATCTCTCTCCAAATTGGAGGTAAGAATGTTGTGTAGGACCATGCCAAAGTCAATACAGAAGGCCAGGTGGTTGACAGGTAACTTATTTTCTGTTAGGTTGGAGTGGTTATTCTGCACTGCGTTTCCCAAGGATATCAGAGGTCATACCTGCATTTCAGTTAGTGCCTGGTGGGATCCCCCTTGCCTGGAGCCTCTCTGCAGGCAGAGGTCCAGCTCACTGGCTCTGGACTCTTTCCTGCAACTGAGAAACGAGGATCCAGCCCACAGCAGGGAAGGAGTTAAGTGCCTGACCAGCTGCTGTCTATGAGGCACTGAATTCCTTCCCCGTGCAATCCAGCAGCCAGTGTCAGGACAGCTATATTTAGCAAGCTGATAAAGGTTTAGTGCCAACAGTTGTCCTGCCCCTCGATGAAGAAGCTGTAGAGAGAGGAGAGGGGGGCACTGATTGCTTCCCCTCCAGTACCATTCCTTGCTGCCTTCAGAGGACTCCTTTGCCAAGCCTCCAGCAGGGACCCCCAGTGGAGCCGTCCAGGCACAGGGTAAGTTCCCTTTTCTTGCTCCCCCTTCTCACTGTCCTGTGAGTGACCACATGGCCGTGATCCCCTGGCCTGAGCCGGCTCCCAGGCCCTTGGGAGCTGCTGCTGGCTCTTGTGGCCCTGAGCAGGAGTCCCTCTGCCTGGGCCGTGACAAGTGTTGGCTGCTGTGTTCCCACGCTCCTAACTGAGCTATGGTACCCTCACTCTCCCACACCCAGAGTGAGAACAGCAAACGATTACAGGGACAAAGTCCCAAGCCTTCAAGCTCCTTTGGCCTTAAGCTTTAGGAGCGTTTCATTTTGGGGAGACGAGGTCTCATGTTTCTTGCCCCTGACCCTCCTTCCAGCCCGGCTCTGGCTGTGTACGGCTCCTTCCAGCCACCACGTGCGGTCAGGGGAGTATTGAGTTTCTGCCCTGCCACCCTTCCTTCCTGGCCTTCCTCCACCCTTACTCACAGGCAGAAGAGCATTGGCGCTCGCTGGGCAGCAGCCAGGAGCTGCATGAGGCCCTGGGAATGGCAGGTGCCCTGGTAGAGGAGCCAGTGTAGCCCTTGTGGAAAGGGCTACCGCAGGAGCAAAGTGTGGGAGCCCTTCTGCTGTACCCCCCTGCCAAGATGCCCCAGAGGCAGGGAATGGCCTGCATGCCGCCCTGTGTGATGGCTCTCCCTCCCTGCAGCAGATCCCCAGAGCTGCCATGGCCAGCGGCAGAGACTCGGACAGCGAGCCGGCAGTGCCCGAGGAGGAGGAGGAGGAGGGCCCGGACGTGAAGGCCGTGCAGGCCCATTACCTGTGCAGCCCCTCGCCCAGCCGGTGAGTCCAGGGCCACTGCCACGGCCTCCTGGCAGCACTTGGGAGGGCTGCCCTTCCCTGCTCTCCCTGCCTTCCCCTGCTCCAGGCTGGCACTTGGGCCAAGCCGAGCCCGGGGATTCCCTGCCCTCCCTGTGTGGGGTCAGTGTGCCAGCTCGGACAGAGCCTGCAGACACAGGACTCCTGCACAATTCATCCACCCCGCTGGGATAAACTGCTGGAAGGATCACTACGGGCTGGTGTTGTCCCTCTTTCCTGTCTCACCATCTCATACCCCTCTGTGAATCTTCTGATCCAATTCAACTCTTCCCAAATTCAGCTTCATCTTTATGTCCATTATAAGGACTTGTGGATTTTTAAAATGTTGATATTAGGCTTTGCCAGCCTCAAAAAGACCAAGGGCCTTGGGATTTGGGTTTGATTCAGAACCAACTTTAGCTACAGGCTTCAGGCACTGAACAGGAGGCTGTCACAGTAAAGCAGAAATTGAGTTACCTCAAGCAAAACAAGCACGATTAGATGTGTTTTCTCCTAATACAAGGAAAAATACACCCCTTTGTTCTCTTTTCCTAAAGCAAAATGCTCTGCAGGGCTTTCTGTACCCTTTGAGACACTTTAGCTGAAAGCAAGGAGTAGGAATTGAGTTTGAAAAGAACCTTCCCCAGTGTCCCTCAACAAGTAGGAGGTTATGAAATGGTTCCTGCTAACTGTGGGACGCTGCAGAAAAAATGAGTACTTATTTCATTTAACTACACATATTTCAAAATTGTTTAGGAAGATCACTGCACTCATATAAAGTAAAATTATGTATTGTAAAATTATGTATTGTAAAATTATGTATTGAGCTCTCTCCTACTGCTCACCAGTCACTCAAACTGAACAGAAACATACCTCCAGTTTATTCCCTTCCCTCCCTTTCCCTTTTTTCTTGCTGTCAATGACAAAACAGTGATGAAGATGGCAAGATCCTTCCCTTGAAAGACCCAGGCTTAGGCAGCTCTGCATTTCACAGCTGCTCCAGGTAAAATGTGTTGAGGCTGTGGTGGCAGATTATTACCAGCTCTTACCTTTTTATTGAGCTTGGAGGCAACATTTACAGCAAAAGGAATGGAAGGCAGGGCATAGCTGCAAATTTGTGTCAGCCGCTGTAAATGAGACTGAGACTCCCCTTGCTCATCTCGTAAACTCCTTTGAAGAACTAGAAAAGGATTCCTTTCAGTCACGGCTGACAAGTGCTGGAACTCAACTAAATGACCTGGATGAGCCTGTTAAGTGGTTTCCGATGGCTCTGCCCTCTGTTTTGATTCTGGAGCCTGAAAGCATTTCAGCTCTGCAGACACTGCTGCACCCCGACTACATATTAATCATCCTCCCTCTCCTGCTTTAATTAAACAAAACCAATCAGTGTATTGCAAGTCTGCAAACCTGCATTGCCAGAGAGCTTCTGTGGTGGCAGCAAACTTGTCCTAGTGATTTGTGCCATCTATTTGGACGGAAGTGTAGAGGGTGTAGATCAGGGAAAAAGCTCTGTAAAAGACTTGGTTAAGACGGTCTAACTGAGAGACTGAGTTTGCTTGGGCTATATAGATGGACCCAGATGGAAATATACTTGTTTTTAAGGCTGTGGCCCCTTTTTGCTTAACAAAAACTTAAAACATTGTGTCAAATAACTCCCTTCAAAAGTGTCTGTGGGTGTCATAGTGGTTTCTGACTTGCAGTTACTCAGCACTGAGTGAGTGGAATACTGACCACAGGTTCATGCTCTGAGGTGTCCAAGGTACAAAGTACTGAGAGAGAGATTCACAGGCTTCAAACTCAGTGCTTGCACTGCAGCTTGTGGTCATTCAAAGGATGCTTGCAGGCAATTAACCTGCAGAAAGAAAACCCAACACTTTTCTAGCATAATCTGTTTTGAATTACTCAGTAAACTCTAGTTAGGACCATATTTATGTCTGTCTGTCTAAGTGAGAGTTACTTGTGAGACTATTTCTTGCAATCCATCCCCCTTCCCAGTCTCAAGCCAGACACTGATCTTCTCTACCCATAAACTCCTCTCTCAGGCAATTCCTCTGCACTGCCAGCCCTTCTCCCCATGGGATCTGTTTACATCCTGCAAACTCTAGATGCCAAGGCATCTTTGAATCCTGTAGTGCCACACTGGAGATCAGGGTGGGACCGAGGGGTGGGAGAAGAGCTGGGTCTTCCCTTCTACAATCAAAGGATCCTCCTGGCTCCTCTTCCCCTCTGGAACGGGTGAAGAGGGCTAAAGTCCTGGGATGGGCTCCCAGTGGAGGGCATTTGGCTAACAGGCAGCGTGGTTGGTTGGCAGGTTTTCAGTGATCTCAGACACTGATACAGAGAGCATCTTCATGGAGCCAATCCATCTGTCATCTGCTGTGGCTGCCAAACAAATCATCAAGGAAGGTAAGACAACTACGTAAGTGATAGAGACCTGAAGTTGCACTTGTTTTGCCTTTCTCATCTACAGATCCTAAATGATAAAAAAGCCCTTATGAGAAAACTTCACCTGAAGTAGAGAAAGAAATAATAATCTACAGAAAGGTTTGGTGACTTATTTTGAAGTTGTGCAATGCATCTGTGGCAGAATTGTGTATTGCAGGGGTAAATACAGCTTGAGTGCTGGTTGCTCCCTGCAACAAACCAAATTAGAGTAGAATGGAATAGAACAGAACAGAATGGAGTATTTCAGTTCAAAGGACATACATGATCGCCTAAGTCCAACTATCAGGGCTGACTGAAAGTTAAAGCATATTATTAAGGCACTGTCCAACACCTCTTAAACACTGTCAGGGATGGGGCATTAACCACCTCTCTAGGAAGCCTGTTCCAGTGTTTGACCACCCTCTCAGAGAAGAATTGCTTCCCAGTGTCCAGTCTGAATCTCGCCAGCTCAGCTTTGAACCATTCCCACATGTCTGATCACAGGATACCAGGGAGAAGAGCTCAGCAACTCCCTCTCCACTTCCCCTCTTCAGGAAGGTGTAGGCAGCAGCTGCATTCTTCTGGGCCTGGAATAATTAACATAATTAACTCTTAGGCCTTTGGCCAGAGTGGGGCTGAGAGGACAGTGCAGTGTGCCCTTCTCGTTGCTAATTACCCTGAGGCAGTTCCTAGGTGAGCATGTACCTGCTCAAATTGCCGACAGAACAGGGTGATGCTTCTGGGGAAAAAAAGCCACAAGGCTTGTCCCAGACACAAGTAATGACAGCTTATATATTCACATTGTTTTTGTGTGCTTTTAGTTACAATGTCAGTTTATTCCAGAGCTGAAAACAAAGGACATCAGGGTAGACTCAGTGTGTCCCAGGATGCTGGAGTCTGCACAGCAGCTGATGGTGGAAGACCTGTACAACCGAGTTAAGGAAAAGATTGATGACACCAGCTTGTTTAACACGCCGTGCGTGATGGACTTGCAGAGGGCACTTGTGAAGGACAGGCTGGAGACCCCCAGGGATGCTGTGGATGAAGTCTGGCCTAATGTCTTCATAGCTGAAAAGTGAGTGTTGGCTTTTGTCATCAAGTTGCATGAGATTCCCAGTAAAGGGTCAAATGGAACCATTGAAGGCATAACATGTATTACATGCATCTAATACCTTCCATCCCTAGAGAGCCCTAAAGTGTTTTTCAGACTGTGCTCACAGAAATCTCTATGCACTGGAAAGTAAATACTTCTGGAATAGAATCAGTAGCTTTCCTATGCTATTTAGATGCTTCAACAGTTTAGGAGAGGAAAAGACAAATAAGCCCAAATTCCACTGTTCTGATTGGAATTTGGCCCTAAAATTGGAACTAAAGTTTTTGTTATGTAAAAGGGAATTTAAAAGGTAATGCCAAAGCAAATGTTGAGTAAACATGATTAGGTTTTCTGTACCATGGTTCAGCTGTCTGAGATACCTGTGTAAATGACCAGACAGAATTAGAAGGGGATATAGAGTAAAGCATCAATTATGGAGTGATAAAAATTGATAAATAAGTATGTGGCCTGAACCTAGGATGGCAGAATGAGTTTCAAATCAAGCTGGAGTGGAAGCAGAGCATATAACTCTACAGGTGAATGCAGCTTCTTGTTTTCTTTTCCCAGTGAGTACTGGAGAGCAATACTTGTAGAACCCTCAAAGGACATTAAGGTCTGAGTGGTGCCTCATGCTGAATGAGTAACATGGGCTGGGAGTTGTGTAGGCCTTGTAGCTTCTCTCCTACCCAGAGCAGGAGCACTGATGTGTAACACGTTTTTTCCTTTTCTGCAGAAGCGTTGCAGTGAACAAAAGCCGTTTGAAGAGACTGGGAATCACCCATGTCCTGAATGCAGCTCATGGCACAGGTGTCTACACAGGACCAAGTTTCTACAATGGTCTCAATATCCAGTACATGGGCATTGAAGTGGATGATTTTCCAGATATGGATATCTCCAAACACTTCCGCCCAGCTGCAGAGTTCCTGGACGAAGCTCTGCTGACTTACAGAGGTAAGAGGAGAAGATTGCAGTGGTTCCAAGATGCTTGGGAATTAACAGAGGGAAGCCTTACTCTGAAAAACAGCTGCTGCCACGTTTGTGATGGGGTAGGAGGCAGAGCCTTGGCTCTCTGCGTGCAGCTACAGTGAAAGCCTCTTGCCTGTTTCTGCCAGGCCTCATTCAAAACAGGAGGGAGCAAACTGGTAAGGGGAGGCAGCCCCATGGCTTCAGCTTCAAAGTGGCTGCCTGTTCCTGTAGCTGCTTTGAAAGAACCTGACTATAGCAAAGAGTAGAAGCCCTGCTTAATACATATTTTTAAAATATTGACACTGTATAATAGTATATATACAGATAGATATATTCCTGTACTCTGCATGTTTCAGTTTTGCCATGATGTAAAAAATCAAGCTGATTTACTAGAACAATCCAAATGGCTGAATTGAACCTCTGGCTGTCTACCCTGTGACTACTGTGAGATTTGCTGGACTTCAATTCCATGGCAACTGTTATTCTGAGCACCTCCAGTGCACGCTGCTCATTTTGTTGCAAATTCAGTGGACAGTTGGAAATATCTTTTTGCAGTTCAGTATTGAAAGAAGCACCAGGATCTGTGATATTCTGTGGTATTCACATAAAATTTATTTATATAAATTGTCAATTAATCTCATTTCTGTAGATACACAACAGATTACCTCCTAGAAGAAGTGACTGTAAGAAAAGTGTAAAGTTTTGTTTGTATACAAGGAACCTTGAGCCAGTTTTAATAGGTCAACAGCACAAGGAGCATGCACTGAGGCAGAGGAGCCTTGGAAGAAAAGGGAGACAGGAAATCTCCCCTTCTTGGTGAGCTGTTAGTTTGCCTTTGCTGGCTGATAAAACACTTGGAAGGCAACCAAGACTTGATTCTAAGAAAGGTATAAAAGAGGTTTCAGGATTGCAGGAAGAGGTTCATTAGGTAAACTCTTGTGGTAACATATCAGCAGTCAGAAAGGTGATACTTAAATTGGCTTCATTAAGTTTCAGTGCAAACAGATTGATTAAACTGGAGTTTATCACACATTTAGAAACAGTAATTTCAGTTGTTTGCAAGCTAGCAAAGCCTCATTTACACTCTCTTCGTATTTACAAGCTTTTCTTTAGCTGTAATTTGCTATACAAGTAACTTAAATCGCTAACAATTTTTCTGTGTCAAAGCTTGATTTTCTGCAAGAGGTAGTAAATGCCACAAAATAAAGCAGATCCTCAGTTTTGATTCTTGCTCATACACTCACTGGTACAGGACAGTGGGCCCCAGTAGTTTGAAGCAGCTGGATCAGTTTGTCAGAGTCAAAATCAGCTCTTTTCTGATAGTTGCTTGGTTCTGCTCTTGTAAGATAAAATAGGACTTTGGCCTCCAGCCAGTCTACAATGTAATTGTTTGATGATACCTTGTAAAATTGATCTGGATTCTGGCAAAAGTACAATTAAATTAATATAAAATTGTTACTTAAGTCCTATAATGTGCCTTATAGAAAAAATAAGTTACTTGCTTATCCTCCCAATACATTCCTGGAGGCTAATGCTAATATCTCCCTTTTTACATATTGTGAAAAAAGTATTGAAAGATTAAATGTCTGGCCCTATGTCAGCGTGCAAATCAAGAATGTATCACTTGCCTTCTAATACCAATTATCAGCTTTTTGAAAATTTGAGTAAGTGTGTAGGCGAAAATACAAATACTATTTAGATTGTTTGGAAATGTGCCTGCCCATAGTTTTTGAAACTAATATGCTTTTTATTTGTAGGTATCTAGATTTTTGTTAAGGTAAAGCTATCAAATATTTGGTATTGGTTTCAGTCACTGAAACATATAATCCGTGTAGTTTTTAACACTATTCAGAGAGTGGTTTTTGCTACATACCAGAGCATCCTGTCTGTAATTAGAAATAGCTGATTCCTTTCAAATCCACTCTCTGCAGGCAGAATCCTTGTCAGCAGCGAGATGGGGATCAGCCGCTCAGCTGTGCTGGTGGCTGCCTACCTGATGATCTACCACCACATGACCATTCTGGAGGCTCTGATGACCCTGAGGAAGAAACGTGCCATCTACCCCAACGATGGCTTCCTGAAGCAGCTGCGGGAGCTCAATGAGCAGCTGCTGGAGGAGCGAGAGCTGGAGCATTCTGGAGATGAGGATGTGACCCCGAGCCAAAGCCCTCTTGCCTCTGCAGGGACTCCTTCCCGGATGTCTGGAGCTGAGGACTCAGGGAGTATCAAGGGAGCCAAAGCCCACTCCATCACAGTAGAAGAAGAGGACACCAGCAGCATGCTGGGTAGTTTTATGAGCTCTTCATCAATGGAAAAAAACAGCTGGGTTTCCAAACACTCCACCCTGATCACTGAGGAGGAAGAGGAGCAGTTGTATGAGGAATGGAGGAAGAAACAAAGCCTATCTGCAAAGGAATCAGGAGTTCACTATGAAAGAAGAACATCTCCAAAGCATCTGGATCAAGAAGAGGAACAATCTGATGAGGATGTGGAGCGGAGGATCCATGACTGGCAGCGCAGAAATGAGAAATACCAGATGGAGGGTACAGCCAGGGAGGAGGATGGTGAATGCAGCATGGGAGGAAGGCCTTACCCATCAGGTGAATTCAGTGATGCTGAGAGTGTGAGCAGTTTTGAGATCCGAACCCTAAAAAAAACAGCTGGAAGCCAGTAGCTTTAGCAGGATGAGGAGGAGCCGCTCAGGCTCTGTGTCTTCTGAGAGCACTTGGGACATGTGGAATCAGAGGCTTCTGGAGATTGAGAAAGAAGCTGCTAAGAGATATCGTTCTAGGAATAAAACCTGTCGGGACAGACAATCCCCAGAAACGGAAAGAAAGGAGAGGGATGTGGATGAAGAGAGTGTGTTATCAGACTCCTCCTGTAGCTCCTTCTACAATTTCTGTCAAAAGAACAAGGACAAGTTGACTCCTCTAGAAAGGTGGAAGGTCAAGAGGATCCAGTTTGGCTTTCACAAGAAGGATTTAGAGCCATCATCAGCACCATCTCCAGCAGAAGATGGCAACCAGGCAGGTCAGGAGGAAACAGAAGGGAAGAGTTTGTCAGATATTGATCTGACTGCTTACCAGGCTTGGAAAATGAAGCGGCAGAAGAAGGTGGGCAGTGAGAGCAGCAAGGAGGAATTTGTGGAATTTGCCAAAACTGAGGATTCTGCTTCAGCTAAAAAGAAGCAGAGGCGTGTAGAGCTCCTTGAACGTTCAAAGAAAATTTTAGAAGAAAGCCAGTCAATGTGCAGCTGGGAGACAGAGAGTACAATGAGTGGGAGTATTCCTCTGTCAGCTTTCTGGGCTTCAGCACCTTCTGCAAGCGGTGCCGATGATGCGGCTTCTGCCATGAGCATGCAGACAAATCATTCATCTTTATCACAGGCCAGGAGTTGTACAGGAGCAATGCAGCCTCAGATGCCAAATATACCCCTTCCCAACCTCCCAGTTGGCCCAGGGGACACAATATCCATGGCAAGCATTCAGAACTGGATCGCTAACGTGGTCAGTGAAACCATTGCTCAGAAGCAAAATGAGATCCTGATGCTGTCCCGTCCATCGTCGGCCATGGCCTCCCTGTCGGGAGAGCTTGGCAGGCGTGCAGATGATGACAAGGTTTCTCTTCTCAGTGCTCAGAGTGGCTCATCCCTCACTGCCTCTCAGCTCCGCCAGCAGGACCTGCGCAGGGCTGAGTCTCAGTCTGTGCTGTCTTGCAACACCTCCGTGAGCACAAGGACAGAAGGGACGACTTCAAACATGAAGATGAGCCAGACAAGCAAGCCACTGTACAGCCTCTTTGCTGATGATGTTGACCTAAAGAAACTCAGGAAGAAGGAAAAGGAGATGCAAATGGAAATGAGAGAAAAAATGTCAGACTATCAAATTGAAAAGGTGATCAGCGACAATAAACGCAGCACTTTATTTAAAAAAAAGGTGACCAAAGCAGAGGAAAATGAAACAGAAGATGACATAGAGAGTACAACAAACAGCCACAGGCACCCCTTGCAAGCAGATTTTGACAGGGCTGATGCAGTCTTTGATCTGTCCAGTCAACCTGCAACCTCAGGTGCACCGAAGTCTGAGAGAGATACTGATATTACCAAGTGGCTCAATGGCCTGAAAGCAGAAAGAGAACCACCATCATATTATGATCAGACTGAGAAAGCTAGAGAGAAATATAGCAGATCGTCCAAAGTTAGACAGATGGATTCTGAAACATCCAGTTACAGATTCTGCAGATCCCAAAGAAAAGAACTAGACAGCTGTTCTTCCTATGAGTCGACAGGAGATTCACTGAGAACCATGTCAAGATTTTCCTCTGCTTCTGCAAAAGAGGACAAAAAGATGTACAAGTTCACAAGGTCCAGGGTCAGTGAGACAAGTTCCAGAGGAAACAGCCCAGAGCTGCATGTTTCCAGCCGGTCACCTGAACCACCCTTTGACTCTGAATCCCCTGAACCATCTACACAGAGCCGAGTTAGAGCTCATCATGTGGAGGCATGTGAAGAGGAGGCCAGGTCAGACATGTCAGAATATGGAGCAAAGAGAAAGTTCACCCAGAGCTTTTCAAAGTCGGAAGAGGACGGGAAGAAGGAGGCAAAAGTGGAGCAAAGTGAAGAGAGGTTTGCATCTAGGCAGGTCTCTCAGTATAGGCGAAGCACACGTAAAGAAGAGGAAGAAGAGATGGATGATGATGCCATTATTGCTGCTTGGAGAAGCCGACTAGAAGAAACTACAGCAAAGCTCCAGCGGAGGAGGGAAGAGTGACCAAGATCAGACTGCAGGAACACAAGCAGAGCCACAGAGTCCCTGAATCACTCACTCATCGTTATATTTTTTATAATCCTTTATGGTTTGTAGGGCATTTCCTGCAGATAGCTCTGTTCTTAATCAAAAGCGATGAAGGGAAGAGGTCAAGTTCTGCAAGTGTTTGTGGTTTGTCAGAAAGAAGATGCTGGTATTAAATGATCAATGTAGGCAGGGACACAGTGTTAGAAGCCATTAGGAGCCAGACAATGTTTCGGCAGCAAAAGCAGGTAACGGTGGCACCTCAAGTCAAAAGACCAATCACATCCCATTTTGGTTATTTCAATTTCCTAGTGTCGTTAAAGACTGGACATGTTTTTTCTAGGATCTTTTTGATCATAAATGGAAGAAGCCAAGAGCCTTTTCTAGGAACTTAAAGAATGTTTTTCTCTTAATCAGTTTTACTTTATACGACTGAGAAGATATTACCAGGTAGGCTCCATTTTCTGCACCAGCCTTATGAATGTCTAGAAAAATAAGACAGTTCAGGGGAATACACCTTCTGTTTTACTTCAATAAGTAGCAGAAGCAAAGTGGAATACTAGAAAAAAGAAGATGCCTCCCGTTTAGAAGTTCAGTGCAGTAATGAATGTATTCATTGTTTTCTATTAGATGGAGTCACTTCTGCTCCAGTATGGTTGGTTCCTGCTAATAATTTCAGGTCAACAAAGGAAAAATGCAGTAATATTAACAGCCATCTAAAAATAATTTTTTGATGTAGTTAAAGAGATAGAGTTAGGATTAGTGTTAGTTTAGTCTGGGTTTCTGAGTATTGACTTCAGTTTAAGTATGCATCTCAGCTAAGTCAGTGCTTTTGTGTTTATAGTCAGATTAGTTTTCAACGTGATTGCCTTGAAAGAAAAGAGCAATACACAAACTGACCTCATAATAAAATTGTTTAATTAGTCCATGTGTGTAAGGCATCATACACCCGAGGAGAAATTGTGTGTCTGTGAAGGTGGCACCTGTAAACTTGATTTTAGGAGGTGGTGGTAATTTCAAATGGCATCTTACAGTTTGAAGTGTTGTTTGTATCCTGAGCTACAGAGGAAGAAGCCCAGCCTCCATGCTAACTCAGTACTCCAGTTAAGAGCCTCAGGTCTTTCCATGCCCTGCAGTGCCTTGTGAGCTTGTGTGACACAACCCTCAGTGTGTCACAGCATCACTTGTATGTCTTTCCACACCACAGCACCCAACTCTCACCACTCAACTTCCTCCACCTCTCTCTTATAAGCACATAGGCCACTTTCTACTGACTTTGACTCTGGAATTATCAGTTCCCTCTTCTGTACAGGCTGTATTTTGAAGCAACAAAGCCCTCTGGCAGAGCTGAATATAAAATGACAATGGAGGGATGATGCAGTAGCGCTGTCTCACAGGAAGTTTCTCTTTTCCTTGTAATCTCTTCTCCCTCCCACGGTGATGCTTAGAGGTCACCATTACCATTATGCTAGTACCTCTCCCTATTTTAATTGTGTAATGTAGACAGCAAGCTCCACAGGGCAAGGGCCTGCTCTTTGTCCCTGTCTGTATGGTGCTACACACATCAGCAATGCTATCTAAATAATGGTTACTGATAACAAAATGCAGCTGGCAATTTTCCTAAACTTAGAATCATTTCTCTCAACTGTAACTCACTGATTAGACATTATCCCTGCTCCTCTGAAGATAAAGATGATTCTTTCTGACAGCCAGGACTGGGGTAAATTATAGCTACTTATTGTCAGGTGAATAGAGTCTCAAAATCAGGTGATTGAACAGTAACAAAGGTAGAAAAAATAAGGAATAACTTGTGTGGGTTGTTTTGGGGTTTTGGGGTTTTTTTAGTAAACTCAGATTACATTTCTGAGATACATAAAGAACATGGTCTTGTTAATGTTTCAGGCATGCAGAGATGCTCAAAGGTTTCTAATGCTCTTCTACTATAAAATAATATATAATACAATGCATCCCTTGTTTCTGCATATTTCTGTGAGTTGTTCTTTTTAATGTAGTGAAATTCCAGGCCTTGAGCCACATTCTAAGAATTTATATTGAATTTCTGCACTGTGTGTTAGGATAGACATTTTCCTCTTTCCTTCATCCCTGGTAATGTTGCTCCATGGAAAACAGCTCTGCATAGACATATTTGGAGCTTGCTTTAATTTCACTCCAGAAAAGGTCTTAAGTATTGATGGATCAAAGTGGAAGTGTGCAATACCTTCTGGCACTGAATTTACCTTTTTATCAAAGGCTGATTCCCTCTGAAAAATCCCTCTCCTGCTTCCTGTGCCTGGATGTTCCCAGCAGCCAAGCCTGTCCTCTGCAGTACTGTAGGGGGCATCTCGCGCTGTAAAAGACGAGCAGTAGATGATGTAGTAATTGGTTTCATTTTGCACTGTACAGCACAGCCTTTGTTTGGGCAGCATTTTGATTTAAACACTAATCTAGGTCTGCTGCACAAATAAATTATTCAGGACCAAGGGGCAGAATATGGTTCTGTAACAAGTCTGAGCCAGACCGTCCTGATAGCGAGTTTTGACCCTTGTGAGAAAGGGTTAAGTGGGTTCTGCTGACTCATTGAGGTAGGTGGCTTATTAGTTCACTTGTGTAAAAGGGAGATAAAAATGGTTTGCTGGGGAGAGGCCATCTAAGATGCTGGCTGAGCAGCCATGAGGGAGAAGCCTTAGAAATAGCTGAACTTTATTTTCTTATTGCTTATATCCTTGTTAATAAAGCCAAACCCCCAAAGCAATAAGGGGGTGGGGATCATTTTGGACTCCTTGCAGTATATGGTCAGTGCTTGAAAGCAAGATGGGAAAGGCTCCAGCTCACAGGTATAAATTACATGAAACAGTGACATAAAGACCTTGCATGGTGAAAATATTAAAGCATTCAGTCATAAGACCAATAACCAGGAGAGACAGAAATGGAGGGGTTGAAGGCGGGCTAGAAAGTCAGGTTTTAAGATGAGAATTTAGAAGGAGATAAGGAATTGCTGAAAGGGGAGAGGTCTGCACAGATTGTTTCAGGTGACCAGAGCTGCAGAGTGAATGGTTTTTCAGCAATGACACCAGTCTGACACTAGATTAAAAGAGTAAATAAGTACCCAAATTTATCTAGGAAGGATTTTTCAGCAAAGATGCAGTGGGACTGGTATTTTTTCTCCCTCTCAGTTTGCTGCTGAAGGTGGGAGGGTTTTTTTTGGCATTGTATAGTGGAAGGTGAAAGTGCAAGGAGCATCCATACGGTCAGTTAAGAATATAAACACAAGAGCATCAGAAAGGCTGTATGGGGTCAGACCAAAGGTCCATCTGGCTCAATATCCTGTCTCTGATAGAGAACAACAGCAAATACCTAGGGAAGAATATATACAGTGATAAAAGTGTTATTTCCTCAGGATGTTCTTCCAGCTTCTAATCATTTGCAACTCAAGGATTTCTTAAGCCAGGTGTGATATTTTTGTATTTAATAGCCCTTAATAGATTTCCCTTTTATGGAAGTGCCTAGTAATTTTTGAGTTATTACCACTTTAGCCTCATACCTGCTAGCCTCTGTGATCTTTTGTAGCAAGAAGTCTCACAAGTTCCTGTACACAAATGCTAAGCCATCTTCTATCTGCCTGTTCTGACCCCTCTGCCCACTGGCCTTTAATGCCAATGTAGTATCTGTTTAGTATCTACATGTCCCATGAGGTTTTACCCCATCTGTCATTCTGTCCCTTCCTTAGCTCTCTGGTTTTCAGCCTGAGTTATTTACTCCTCATATAGGGGCTGCTCCATGTCTCTTCATTATCCTGGCAATTCTTCTCTGAACCCTTTCTAGTTCTGTTTTGTCACGTTTGAGATGAGGGACCAAATTCTCACGCAGTATCCAGGGTGCAAGTGTGGCAGGGATTTATCCTATGGCATGCTGACCTTTTTTTTCTCCTTTCTGTTTCTTCCCTGTTGATTCCTGACAGTTTGCAAGTTTCTTTGGCTGTTGCTGAGCACCAGAGTGATGTTTTCATTGAACTATTTATTATATACATGAAATCTTGTTATTGGATGGCAGTGGTCAGCTCTGACATAATTTTATATATTTTCTTATATGTAATGTTTTACATTTATTAGCCTTGACTTTCACCTGCCATCTTAGTTCTCAGTCTCACAGTTACATTAAATCCTGAGTTTTTGCATGGCCATCCTCCCATTTCTACTACTTGATGTCCTTTGAACAAAGTAGAAACTCAGAGGATGTGGGAAGCAAAGAAGTTAAGGAGGGATGGATGAGAGAGAAAACCATTTGATATTGGTCTGCTTGAAGTAAGAATTAGAAAGTTATGAAAGCCAGAGAGCTAGGAGATAAACATTCAAAAAGAGATCTCAAGACAATAGGTAAATGAAGAAGGGGACCTACACTGGTCAGAAAAACGAAGATAAGAATGTAAGCCAAAGAGGCTAATGCAAAATACTAATTTGTTTAGATGTATAAAAATCTGGGGAAAGATTATAAGGCAATGTCTGTGGGAAGAAAGGAAATTTAAAGAAGTTACAGATCTGTGAGAAATGTGAAGGAGACTGGGAGAAATGGAAAGGGCGAGAGACATTAGTGGGACACTGATGATAAAATGACATTGGTGCTGGACTGGGAGTTCAGTGTGGTACAAGCAAGTTTGAAGGATGCAGAAATGTGCCAGAAATATGTTATTCCTACTGTAAGAGCTGCATTTTGCATCATAATACTGATAGCTGTGGGGCCATGGCCCATTTCCCCCATCCAGGAATTTCAAGACAATGTGATTTATTGCGTGCAGAACTGGCTTAGGCTGGATAATTTTAAAAGGAGTTTAGCACCATTTCCTTCCTTTACAGCTCCTTGAGAAATGCTTACACATTAGCTGTGGTGGAGAGCTAGGTGAATTATGAGACAAAAAGTTTTATTTGGGGAGGTTATGTTGCATTGCCTGCCTTTCCTTATAGGGTGTAGCTGAAATACATTCAATATAGACATTATAATGGGAAAACACAATATCCATGACCTTCCTAAATTTATAGACAATCCAACAAAGATACTGAAAGCATGTGATTAATATAGTCTAGGGCTTGGAAACAGACACTGCATACCCATGTAATCCAGCAAAATCTCTTTGAGAGCTACCTACCTCTTCTCTAGAATTTCACTTGTCATGTAAAAAAATGAAAGTGGGTCAAATTTCTGGCTGTTCTAATTGTGAAGAAAACGTCCAGAATGGGAAGTATGTGTAACAAATAAACTGTTCTCTAGAGAGGGGAGAGCATAGATCTAAATGGTGTGTGAATGGCCCCAGTCATTTTAGCAAGGTTCTAACTTATTTGCCCAGAAGTAGTAATTTAAATGCCAATAATATTTGTCACCTTTTAGTTAATGTAATAAATTGAGAAAGGTTCAAAGTGCATGTATTTAGGTAGTGTACTGCCAATACCAGCATAATCTGCTTGAATGAACACCCTGTCATTGTGGTTGGTTTTGTTGTTTTCTGGGTTGTTGGTTTTGTTTTTCTTTCTTTTTTTTTTTTTTTTTTGCTTAGGCTGCCTTTTGTTCTTTGGTATATTTCAACATAATCAGGAGCTGATTTCATGTTTCTTTCTATCCTCCTGGTAAAACCACTCAGTAGCTTCTGAGCCTGGTGTTTTCCTGTGACTGTTGTTCCTCTGCCACAGGGTGCACACACACACAAAAACACACACAGATATAAAGAGAAAGCATTATTTGTGACTTACAAAAGCAGGCAACAATATGAATTCAGTTCTTCCCAGGACCATCCAAGTGTGGTGATGTGAAAACTGTCTCAGAGAGCAGGAGAAGGGACATCCTGTTTGTGCTTTGAACCTTCCCCTCTGGATTGCATTTCATTTTTATTTGCATGTATCTTTAAAACACAATTTTAATCCTTACACAAGAGCATAACTGCTTCTACATCTGATTCGTGCCTGCAGGTAGACTGGTTTACTTTTAGTTAAGATATGTGTGCCCAGGAAGACACAAATGTGTGTAATAGAAAACTAGCTTCATTGTTAACTATGAACAGTGTCCCTACATAATCAATCAATCAATCAATCAATCACTTATTTTTTTCCAGAGCACCCTTCATGCCAACATGCCTGAATGCTTTATGGTCATTAAATTAAATCAAAGAACACACCACAGAATGGACAAGGCCAGATCAATAAATCTTAAAACCTGATTCAAAGTTACCAAGGACTCTGCACAAGTAACCATGACAGGAAGGATGACTCCAGTCAGAAGGGTATGTGTGTGGGCATAAAACTGAAACAGGACTTAAGTGATACTAATTAGAAGACAGAAACATTTAAAGGAGCTGGTAATTTTTATAGCATCACCCAACTGCCAACAGCATTGACCTGCTGCTTAATGTCTTAAGAGTATTTTTGGCTTTCTGAGATAAGAAAATAGCCATGGTGGCAAGAACTTTTTACAACTGGTCAGAAAGCTGTACGCTTCAGGGCACCTCCTGCCTAATTTTAAAGATTTGCCCATTTGTGATGTCTCCATTTGATTACTGCAGGGCACCATATTAAAGAAAGATGCAGTAAACACCAGCTGGCAAGAACCATGGTATGACTGCTCTGTCTTCATGGGTCATCCCAGCAATTTGATCTTTGCAATGACTCTATGCTGAACTCGGATCCAGTCAGAAGTCATCCATTAGTTGGGCAGAATGTTTCTCCCTCCTTGCTTGAGAAGAGAGCTTTATGAAGCTGCAATGCCTTTTATGAAACTGCCAATTAATGTGGAGCTTTGTACTTTTTGCTCATAGAAATATCCCAGTAGCTGTCATAACCTATGAAGGTTCATTCCCAAAGCGCATAAAATGACCACAGGCCTAACTACATTCAAAACTAAAAGCAAACCCCAGTTCTTCAACTTAAACTTCCCTCCCTCAATAATTTCGAGGCATGTGCTCCTCAGTCTGTGAATTGGATCAAAAGTATTGCCTAGAGGCAAAGGGTCAGAGGAGATTCCACTTATGAAAAACAGGAGGCCCTCAAAAGGGTGCAACCTCAGTTGCTGAACAGACACCACAAATAGGCTGGATAAAAGCCCACATGAGACTGGTATGTGAGCAAGCAGAAGCTGACAGTTGCCCCTCAGGAATACAGTATAAAGCTTTCTGTTCTGCAGGAGATGTGATCTGAAAGTCTGCTTCCTGGAAGCAATCGCACCTGAACTGTTGCATGGTGCTGCAGTTGCATAATTTAATAGTTGTCATGTTTCATCCCAAGGTGAGTGTTCTTGGTGGTAGTGTACATAAAAAATTTGTATGTCATTAGGGATAAAAGGGTCTATGCAAGAAAAGGTCAGATATTATCCTCATGACTGGCAGAAGAGGTCCATATTAAAACAAAGAAGGTGTTTGATTTTCTTTTGAATGTGGGCAGATGGTTCAGACCCACGTGCCCTTCATATGCTCTGTCTCTCCCCTTCCTATCTCCTTTCTTTTGAAACAGATTTAAGTCCATCTACTTTTATATTTTCAAACAAAACCCATAAAAGGGCCATAAATATCATGACTCGCTAAAATGAAAGCTGTTTTCTTCTTCTCCCAGGAGACTCCTGCCTGAGAGAGAGACAGAAAGAGTTCACCTCTTTGAAAATTTCCTCCTCTGTCGAAGTAAAGCTGGTATCTAAAAGCAGCCTTCAAGGCTTTGTTCTTATCATCTTGACCTGGCTTTGTACTGGCTTCTCTCTGTATTGCTTGTGGAAGTGTGAAGGACGGGGCTAGGGGAAGGAGTTTTGGCTATCACTGGCAGAGCAAGGGTCATGCTTGGAAAGGGATTTCATTGTGGTTTCAGAAAACATTATAAACTCAGCGCACTGGCAGAAAGAATGAAGAAACTCATTCCCCTCCTGGATCAGACCAGTGATCCACCCCTTGTGTCTCTGATGTTGGCCAGAACCAGATTCACCTCAGAAGGTATAAAGAAAGTTTAAGTGGGTAATTATGGGATAACCTGCCCTGAGTAAAATTTTCTCCCCTTCTGGCCCAAAGCCCTCCTTCATCTCTCCTCCTTGGTTAGAGTTCAACTCTATGCCCTGAAGCATGACGGCTTCTCTCCCTTCCAAACTGCTTTTCATCCTGGCCTGTCTCATGTAACTGCCTATGACAGTGATGGGATGTGTAGGTCTTGTCCATTGAGAGTCTGTGACAGATCATAGCCTTATTGGAAAGAGAGGCAGAGAGGCTGAAAAGGAGGTGAGGGAGGAGAGCATAAACTCAGATGAAATATCCATCAGGAAGATGGAAAGAAGAGTGAGTGCCCGGGAAACTAATTGCTGCCTGCTGATCTGGGCTGTGGAGATAGCTTGCAAGTGAGCATTTTTACTTTCAGAGATTTCAGCCTGGAGCACACTAGAAAAGTCAACTCTTGGTTGAAACTACTGTTCATCAATATTTCCCCTTATATATATATAATTCTTTTAAAAGCTATACTTCTCTAGCTTTATATACAGACTTGTATACAGTAGTCCTGAGAAAACTCTTCCAATATAGTCTAAGGGAGCTTTTTCTTCCACTGAAGTTCACTGCTTATTGCTGAAAAGGTATTGGTGTAATCTGGGGCTCCTAGGCATTGAACATGGATGAAAATCAGGCTATTTCTCCACTGCCCAAAAGCTATATAGGAATCCAAAGTCAGATATTCCTTTCTAGATCATTATGCATGCCCTAGAGAGATGGCTGCACATATTCCCAGGTCCAGCAAAGCCCAGCTTCTTTGGATTTGTTTGGCCACCGCATAGGGCATCAACATTTATGTTACACAATGCCAAATGCCCCAAGGTGAGGATTAGAATTATGCAGCACATGAAGGCTCTTGACTTTTTAGACATTGTCAGCATTATCACGGGTGATAGCACCATACCACTGAAAGCATTAACAAAATTCCAGGGAATGCTTAAATGTACTTTCTAGATGGACACTTTCCAGTTGTATGCAGGGTGAATGAGAGCTTTCACTTATTTGTCCAGGAGTTCAACAATTCCTGGGGAGAGGGAAAGAAGAGCTAGGTGTTGGATCATAACCAAGTCTCAGTAATGATTAATTTCACACCCACAGTATCCACAGTTTCTCATATTCCTTTCACTCAAAAGTGTGGCAAAGTGGAGTTTTCCAAGTGATGGGTGTTGAAATCACACCCAGTCTCCTGGATACCACGCTGAGGTGTTCAAAGCATCCTGCTGGTGTTGGTTGAGCACAGGAGATTGTTCATTAAGAAAAATGACTGTATCATTCATACTGGGAACAGCTGCAGTGAGCAGCTCAGTGGCAATGTTCAAGGCTCTGTAATCTCCTGTTAGTTGCCACTCGCCATTAGATTTTTTTACTGGCCATAAAGGAGAATTGTAGGGGAAATGAGACGTGACAATAATTCCCCGTTCTTCCAGCTCCTTTATCAATTCAGTAACAGGACAAATAGCACCAGAAGGTAATGTGTATTGTGGAATATTAACTGCCTTACTATGGGGTAAAGGAGCAGCTGTTTGCAACAGATTAGCAGTCAGAGATGCATCTGTAGGAGATAAACTCGGGGGCAGAAAGGGTGATGTCCCTATTTCCCATTTTCCCCATGACTGACCCTTCAATACATCCATGCCCAGTATATTAAAGGCACCCAAAAGTAAGGTCAGGTGGATTGTCTGTCCCTTAGACAGGATCAGCTTTGCCCTGACCAGTGGGTGGTTGGTGGGTTTCCCAATATGGCCTGCCATAGAAACCTGACTGCTTACAAAGCAGAGGCTGCCCTCTGTAAGTGCCCTTACCTACCATGGATATCCGTATTCCTGGGTGAGTGAGGAATGTTGTAAGGTAGGGATGGATCATTAACTTGGGACTAGGATCCTCAGCAATGGGAGTAGCACCCACCCTAACTCCATGAATATTCACAGTCTAGGTTTAGTGCTGGGAGGTTTGGGCATATCCCTGAGCTCACAGCATCTGCATGTTCTGTCTCTCTGGTTATTATCCATTTGAACCATATGGTGTCACCCCGTCTCCAAACACAGATCCCAGAGGGTTATGAGAAGTAAATGAGGAAAACTTGTCCATTGCCACAAAAGGACAGTTGGCATCTCAGACACAGTTTCTTCTCTAAATGCATACTCCATCATCTTTTATGCTCAGTAGTAACTGACCACGTTTCTCAATGTCTCCTTTAGTCTTTCACATGGAGACAGGCTGGCTTTTTCACATTTTCTCTAGCTGAGGATCTCCCTTGCTTTTTATCCTCTGGGATGTATAGTGGTAAATCTGCTAGCCTACACAGAAGGACCTCTTGGAGAGTAATACCATTTAAGCTTGTCTTAATGGCCAATGCTAAAGATTTCCACACCCATCAGCTTCTATTAGACACACGTCAGAAGTGTGCAGGCTCCCAAATCACCTCCCAAGGATGCAGTTCTGCTGGAAGGGGTGGCAGTAGATGCTGGTGCTTCTAATTCAGCTAAAATTGCTATTTTCACCATACCTAGATAAAGGCCCTTTAGTGCTTCCTGGCCACCTGTCCTGCCTACCTAGCTCTGCTTCAATCCACTTCTGCTGCTCCCAGCACACATCAGGCTTTACCATGAGCTGGGTTGGCCAGAACCAGAAGCTGAGTCACAGAAAGGCAGGGTCTTAAGCAACCAACCAAACAAAAACAAAAGGGGTAGTTATTATTATTTATCAGGAAATGTAGTGATAGAAAATGGGTTAACCAATTTAAACTGAAAAAAGGTAGATTTATATTAAATAATGAGGTAGATTAATATTAAATATTGGGAAAAAAATTCCTTACTGTGAGGGTGGTGATGGCCTGGCACAGGTTGCCCAGAGAAGCTGTGGATGCTCCATCCCTGGAAGAGTTCAAGGCCAGACTGGATAGGGCTCTGAGCAACCTGGCCTAGTGGAAGGTGTCCCTGTCAATGGCAGGGGGGCTGGAACAAGAGTATCTCTATGGTCCATTCCAACATTCTGTGATTTCTATGCCTGTTTTCTTCTAATCCAGTTACACAGTGCCACTGCCTGGTATATATAGGGTGATGATATTATTTCACTGAACTGACCTTATACATGTATGTCCACAGCTTGGTCTGATGATGCTTACACACTGTAAAATAATCCCTTATTTCTGTGGCAAATCTCTCTTCTGTCCACAATTAAGTACCTTTTATAATTCCATTTTTTGGCCATGTTTACAACACCATAGCTATTACAAGTGTGTGGAAAGTGCAAATAACTTGCCTAATACTTTTCCTCACCTCCTTTCTCCTTGTCTCTCCTTCAGTTATGAATGCCTTGGAGAAGAGATCATTCTTGCTTAGTGCCTGAAAATGCCTTGGCTTCTAGGGGGAGCTACAGTAAATAAAAAAATTATGCTGGATTCTATTTTCACTAAAAGAAAAAAAAAAAAAGAAAGCCATGTTATAACCCTGATTTGGTGTGATTATACTGTAAATAGGCCATAAACAGTCAAAGGGAAAATAACCCACAATATTCACACATTTGAGAGACTGTGAGGTGGTAATCGCTTTTCTTCCCTGCTGCTCAAAATATTTTCCAGTGTCCTCGAAACTGCATTGGCAGCAGAATGTGGCCCAATTCAAGGGCTTTAATGCTACTACTAAGTAGAAATGATTTTTGTCCTCGAAATTTTCAGTGAAATAGTCTGTATTTTTTAAAAAAAAAAAAAAACAAAAAAAAAAAACCAAAAAACCAAAAAAAACCCCAACACAGCTATTCACTTCAAAAGCATTAAGAAAAAAAGCAGAGACTATCAGAAATCTTTCTGACAAGACAGTTTCTTGTTTTAAAAAAAATGTGTCCAATTAAGGAAAAAGTACAAATGTTGAATTTCAAAAATAGGCATGTTCTATCTGAAGATGCCAGAGAATTTCAGTGTTTCTTGCTGAAGTTAATAGGGAGCATAATATCCACTTTATTCACGGGGACTCAGGAACAGAAATTTGCCTTCAGCTCATTTTTTCACTTTTCCCCGAGAACTGTTGCACTTTCCATGCCACACAGAGAACTGGCATTTTAAACTGGAGGTATAGCTTACCTTTAAGACCTCAGCCCTTCTTTACAAGCAGCATGGCTACCTCTGCCTGTAACAACACTACAGAAGAGCTCTGCCAGAGAATTGTTCCAAAACCTTGCAGGGAGATGCTGTGCTTTTCCTGCCCTTTGTGGTGAGAATATTTTTCATCTTATATCCATGCACATACTTAACAGTTTCAAGTACTTCCCTTTGATGATCTGTCATTTCTCAGCATCTTTTTGGGCTGATAGCTAGCTAAGGATGTTGTTATTTATTGTCACTACATTAATATCTAAAGGTCTTAATTAGCAGCAGGACCCCACTGCAGCATATACAGCACGCAGCACAATTCTAGATGTTCTCCCCCTAAAAGACTTGCAAGTTAAATGAATGAAACAGACCCAGGCTGGGAGAAAGAGATTGCATCTGTCAGTTTATTTGAGACCCAGAAACTGAGCCCAGTGTTGTACATGGATACTGCAGCAGCAGAAGTCTGCAGGAAATTTCAAAAGATAGGGCTAAATTCATCTTGCTAACAAACATTCTCCATGAGCAATCACTCACCTCTCTGTGGCACAATTAAACACTCACTGGCTTCCAGAGAGCTCAAGCACAACTTTCTAAACTGGTGATTAAGGCCTTTGTCTGTGAGGGGCAGACATATGTTTCAGGCCTTTTTCCAGAGAGTGTGTGATGTGAAAGAGTAAAGCATCCATCAGCGCAGGCTTTTCCCCTCCCAAGTCATGGCTCCTGGCTGCTACTTGCAAAGCAGCAGTGCTGTGCCTTTTTGGCCCAAAGAATACTCAAATAACCATTTCAAAAGGAAATAGTTGGTTTGGGACTCTAATCAACAGCATAGGGAAAGGGGGTGATGCTTCTTTGGAACCAGATTCAGGTTCTCTCAGTGAGTTAAAATGCTGTCTTCTGAGTTGAAAAGGCCACTTGCTGCATTTTGTCACCTGCTGCTTAGGGGCTCTGTCTTGTCTGTGGATAAGGTTGGCATAAGAACTGAAGGTAACTTCAGGTCTGTGAGCACAGGCCAGGGAGAAATCCCTCGTTGCAGTTTCATGTTTATGCATTATAACCCAATGTAATTTCAGCCTGTCCCTAAAACATGCTGCACTGAATTTTACAGTGCTTCAATCATCTTTGGATCTGGGTCACACCGATGGTATAGTTGGTTTCAAATATAAATACAGGCTGGCATATGGATGGGACATACATTCCTGGCAGAACTGGCAGCTTTACCTTTGTTTTTCTGTTTAGGAAATGATTCAGAAACAATCAGGTTGGTTCTGGTTCTGTGTGGCAGATTGCACTTGAGCATGCAGCAACCTCCCAGCCAGCAGAAAGCCGGGCTAAATCACCCACTGGAAGTACAAGCCTGCTTTAGCATTTTACACTTCCTTAGCATTTAACAGTGAAACTCAGCAAAACGACAGCTTTTATTTTTGCTTTGTCCTAGGCTCAAAGGCTCCCAAGGCTCAAAAGATTGCAAATGCCTCTGGAGTATCAAAGCTTCAAATCCAATGTAGCCTGGCTATTATTCCCTTCAGCCATGAGCGTGGGCAGTTACAGAGATGGGATGAATGCTCCCCATCTAGATCATTTAAAACCTGTGTTTAGCATTAATTCTGTCACTTTTTAACCTGGCTGTCAGTTTGGAAAGCAGGCAGCTGACAACACAGGGTGATGCAATGCCCTGTGCTTCTGCTGGACTTGCACATGGTAAGAGGCCATGGTGTGTGCTTGCTGGAGTGGGAGGGGGTTAGCTAATGGGCAGAAGAACCTGCTCTGAGGGAAAGGTCTTGCCAAGATTTATGCAGGCAGTGACACAATCAGAAAGATACTGCATGTGGCACATTACAATGGACACACTAAGAGCCTTCCCATTCCCTTATTTTGCCATATGGACTGAGTTACACACCATGAAAACCATGTTCCTTGCACGAGGGAGCAGAATAAAATAATGTTTGGCTTAAATCTATTCCTGCTCGTGAATGTAAATTAAATCTGTTCTCCTGCAAATTTCTTTTGTTCTGCTGCTTTTATCTTTGTGGAAATTTTCTTTGGTGACTCCTCTGTTGTTGGCAGCCTGGCCCTGGCAGGTGAAAATCATGAATCCTTCTGAAGTTACAAGCTCTAGGAACATGTTCCTTGGCTGGAGGCAACATGGACATACAGAACCACAACGAGAGTGCACTGGTACACTGGCTTTTCCTGCCCTCCTCTGTGCAATTACTTTGGGCAAAGTTCTCTAGGCCAGGGAAACTATATTCATAACATCCTCTATTTAAGCCTCTCACTTGGATTCTTTCCTTGCAGTGAGAACTGACATAATGTCAAAGTTGACAGCACTATGCCATTTTATTGCACTAGAAGACCTGGCCTTTCCTTTCCTCCCATCTCCTGAGCTTGGCTGCTCCCATCATATGAACCCTGTCTCACTCCTGCCCCCAATAAAATCTCCATGCTTCACATGCTCCCTCAGCCTCCCTTTGATTCGTGCTCCCAGAGTCTTCCTCGCTGCTGACGTTGGGAGCATGCACAGCTCTGTAATTTCCCGACAGCCCTTTTCAAGCACTGCCTTTTAATCAGGTGCTGTGTTTTACCAGCACTTCCTTCTCTCACTGAATGCCTTTGAAGTGAGGCTGCCAACACTGGTGGGGTTCCTTCTCCGCTGCCCTTTTTTGTTTCCATACAGAATTCCAGGGCAGAATTTTGTAGCTTTTTAGATGCTCTGATTTTTTTAAAATTTTTTTTTTCGATGTTGTGATCTTAATTTCCTTCAGGATTCCTTCTTCCTCTCCTGGAAAATTTGTCTCTATTTCTGGCATCTGTCCTTCCTAACCCTTCCCACGTTTCTTCCCTTCTAAAGACAGGGGAAAAGAATCCATTTAATATTTTTCTGTAGTAACGTCTATCTCATCTGTCAATAAATTACCCTTTGCCATCTCTGGGAGACCCCTTTGTCTCCCTTCACTGACCTTATTCTGTACCTTGCCTGGTTTTTTTTTAAGGGAGGATGCAATATCCCTGGGCTGTAATTCCATGAAGAACAGCTGTCATTCCTCCCATTGTGTATGCGTTTGTTTTTGTGGTGGGGATGGGGTGGGGGTAATTTGGGGAGGATGGGGTTCTGCTGTTGGGAAATATGATGGTCCTATTCAGAATGGTAAATGTTTTCTCATTCATGATATTCCGCTGCAATTCTCTCATTTTCTTCCAGTGGTTTTAGACATTCCTTTTCTTATTAATCTAACACTCACCTATCTGACATATAACCACAAGAATATTTATTAAACATCTTTTTTTAACTCGCTATGTATGCATTTTATAAATGTCTAATTTCTGCACAGTCTCTGCAACTGTGAATGCTATCTCACCGTCAGAGCTGCAGTCTAATACTACAGAGGTAGATTCAGAAAGCATTATCTGTGGGTAAAAAACATGACTTTTCCATATATTTTCAGTGTTACAAAGTGAAATGCTCGCTGAGAGGGTTAAAGAGCATGGTATAGTCCTGCATGTACCTTGCTAGCTATGCAGACCTGCACAAGGAAGAGACAGATCCATGAATCCAGCAATTCCTGCCTTGTCCTTACTCCTCCTTGTGCTTTTTGAAGCACTGCAGACTCCCAGAGAACTCATCATGGAGCATTCCCTGTGTTTCTTGTGGTCCAAGGGCTTTGTGCATAGCACAGGCACAAGTTCCTTTCTTCCTGATCCCACACACAATCTAACCAGTTTAAAAATGCAAATAATAGTTTTTATCAAATTCTACCAATATATTTTAAGAAACAAAGGAAGTAATAGATATCCATGAAAGATGCTGTCACCTCTGTACCTTCTGGCAATTACACTTAATACATTTATTATCAGAATATGGGTGTAAAATAAAGAAATGCAGTTATTATTTATGGTGGGCATAGAAAGACACCAAAGTGACCTCTAGGTATAAGGCACAGCACGTGCTGGGCCCTTATTCTCCAAGTACCTAAGTCAAAAACCTGGTGAAACACACTGTGAGTCTTGTTTGATCCAGCCTTGGTGTTTCCTTTGTTTGGAAACCAGCAACAGGCACCATGTTTGTGTCACAGGCCAAGTCCAGGCATGGCCTTTGGACCTGTGAGCTCAGAGGTGTTCCAGAGGCCCAGATTTGCAACACTAGAGAGAATGAAGAACTTCAGACAAAGTCAAAAAGGATGTCTAGATACAACGCGCATACTGAACTCATCACTTTCTTGTCCTGTGCTAGCAGAACATCAGCAGAACATCTTTTCTCTTAAAAGCACTATATACTTGTTTTACAACTGCTTTGTGATTGATGTCCACTCTGGCCCTTTCGCTCTCATCTGATGGCTCTGGCAGTCCCTGCTTGATTTAGCCATCCCAGCTGAAAAGGTAACCCATCTCCACAGCTAGAAGTAATAAATTCTTTAGCCACCACAGCAAAATACATTGATATGATCTTGAATTAAATCACTCATGTCTGCAGTTCTCAGTCCAGGATATCACAGTAAATTGGTATGAGCTGAAATCAGATTTACATTAGTAAATGTATCAGGCTATGAGCTGAACAGTTTGCACTGGCCACACCACTCGTTCAACCACCTTTTCTTTGGGATAAGGACCTTCAGCACCTTAGTACTGCAGGCTGCTGAACAGTGGTATCTTAAATTTCTCCAGAGGGAGCCACTGGTTCTTGGGAACCAGAGCCTTTACTTCCCAAGAAACAATCTGTGCCTTCAAGGACTAAGGCTCTGTCTGCATATGGAAAGTGGGTTTTCAAATGTATCCTACTGGTAATACCAACCCTGCTCCAGCACCAGGAAGAAGGCGTGGAGTCCACAGAAGAATGGCTCTTGGCTACTGCCATCTTCAGGACTATCCCATGTTAATTATGCAGGTCTCTTGTAAAAAGACACCTGTGGCAATTGGCAGAGTATCTGCACAAACACAAGCAGCCTTGAGGCTGAGAAACTGTTAAATAGCCTTAGTAATAGAATATTAAAACCTTGATGATGAGCGAGCGTGGGTGGAATAATTGTCTGCTTGGAAAGAGGCGCCTTTTTCTCATTCTATTCCTGTCGTTGAATCCTTATCTCCTGGATAAATAAAAACAAACCTCCCCAGTTATTGTTCTCGTTCACCTTTTGACTCTTGATTAGATTTACTGCAGATACATCCCTTTGGCAATGAAAATGGAATCAACACATTTCTGATGCACTCCAGTGGAATTCTCAGCCCCTGCTCCACCCTCAGACCGCCAAGGTCCTCGTTTCCTGAATGGCCGTTAATTACCTGTCCTTCTAGTGCATGGACGAGATACAACTTTCAGAGACATCACTTGCCCTGATCAACAGACTGTTCTGTTCCACTTTGAATCTTTATCTTATTTTTAATCCTCAGCACTTGGAGCCAAACCTGATACCTCTCTGAAGAAAGAAACTCACGGTGATACAAGCTGCCTTGCTCGGGCTGCTTCTCCTTTCTATATTTTTCAGTGTTTTCCCAGATGAGGCCCCAGGATTATTGCAAACGAGTCCCAGGAAGAAATGCTGCTCAATTAGGCGAAAAGAAACTCGAAGGAAAAAAGGAGTAGAGCCAGCAAATTGCTTGAGATAACAATCTCCCCCCACCCGTGTGTCTCTGTAACTAAGAGGATTAGCTGAACTTTCTGTGTCACACCAAAACTGACAATAAGCAACAGTGACTTCCCCCCGCTGGCACTTGTACCTTCACATGTTTCATTTTCTTGCCCACACTACTGCCTTGCCCCTTGCTGATCGTATGACAAACTTGGGGATGAACATGATGGCTCTTTCCTTTAAGATTTATGACTCAAAGCCAAATAAAACCCAACTCAAGTTATTACATGCTCTGTTTCCTCCTAACAACAACTCACTTTTAACAGTGTAAGCTAAGCAAGGAAACATGGAAATATGGTCTCCTTGATCTCACCTGATCTATCTGCTGTTAGAGATGCAAACAGCAGCCTCGGGTCTGCCAACACGGGAGCAGGCATAAAGATGTCCCTTGGGAGCAGGACCAAACGTCTGGAATATATAAAGCAGGAGTCCCATCAAAATTCAAAGTAACTGAGGTTCTGTGTAGATACAGCACTGCCAGCAAGGAGCTGGATGTTTATTTCAAGTTAAGATTTATCATTCTGTGGTAGGAGGACTACCCAGGGTAGTCTTGCAGTGAAAGGAAATGAACTTTGTTAAAGGATCCTGTAGGCAGTTATGGAATCAGCGCCAAGTTCCTCTGACAATGGTGTACACATGATGAAAAGATTATGGCTTGTGGCTGAAGATGATCAAACATCAAATAATTCCAGTTTCTAGAGTAAAGGAATTCCTTTTGCTGAGCTGTGTAGAACATCACTCTAAACCTGGTGGAAAAACTCCTTTCTCTGAGCTTGCCAGAGACTTTGTAGAGAGAGGAAGTTTGTACTACGAGACAAGGCAAAGGAGGACCATTCTCCCACCCCCAGGTGCTCCCTCCCTTCTTTCCCCTGAGTTTCCACAGCAGAAGGTGAAAGGTGGATGTCTCTGACACCTGAAGGGCTGCATGCAGGCACACTGACCAAGCAAGCACCTGTGCCACAGTGAAGAAGGAACTTGAAAGCAAGAAGGAGGAGGAAGAAGCAGAAATGTTTTCACATCGATGTAAGGCAGATACCAACACACAAAAAGGGAATGTTGTGATAAAACAAACTGGGACGTGGGACTCAGGTGACCACCACCAGCGAAAGGATTGAGGGGAAATGCTAACACAGCAAAATCTGCAGGCAGTATTAGGGCTGGGTCATAAAATGCATGGGACTTGCCAGTTCTTGTAAAGCATTTTACTGAACTAGGCATCTGTGTTGTGTGCCCTCTCTTTGCTACAAAACTCCCCGGACCTAAATTAAATCACTGTGGCACTTCTGCCATGTTAAACGGTGCGAGCAGGTACTCTCAGGCCACATAAATTCAGTGAAGTAGTGTTTTGGGTGTCCCTGTACAGCTTTATTTGTGATCAAAGGGTATGGTGTTGTGGGGGAGAAATACTTCCAGACAGATTTAGACTTTTACTCCAAAAATCTGTTCAGACGGAGGCATTGTAAAAACTTCCCAGTGTATTGCCATGGGGCAAGACTGCCTTGTCACTCTAAAGCAACCCCTGTCTCGCCTATATAGAGCAGCAGTTTTAGTTCAAAGGGATCCAGGTCCATTCTCTTTCCCCATTTACATGAAATGGGACTAGAGTGGAGCGTGGCAGCCTATTAACAGTGCCCCACAGCACTGCAAGAGTCCTGCCTAGAGAGTGAAGGACACCGTGTCCAATTGAAATTACAGAGGAATTTGGGGTAGGCAGAATGTAATTACACAATTGGAATTTAAACTGTGAAATTAAAAGGAAATATTCAAGGATGAAGGGGCAGAGAGAATCCCTAATCTCCAGCCAGGCTAGGCTGTGTGACAGAAAAGTCCCTTTCTGAAGAGGGAATAAGCAAAGAGCTGTCCTGGAAGAAAGGGAGGTAGAGAATAAAGACAATGTTTTCAAAAGCACCCTAACTCCAGCTGTGTGTTTGTTTCATAGGCTATGTCTATTCTACAGAAAACCTTGCGGTTGCTAAAAGGCATCAGATGTGTCCCTCTTGGCCCCCTCTTCACTGAGGTCAAAAACAATTTGGTTCCTCATGTAAGCAGCACCAAAGCATTCCCAAGGTCTACAGCAGAAAGCTTGCAGTACAACTGGTCAAAAAAAAAGGAGTTCAGCCCTGGTTTTCATATAGGTACAAACCAGAATTTGCCCTTCTACCTGAGTTTGTCACATTGCTGGCACTCTTGCTTTAGCATCAGAGCTTTTCCCAAGTCGCAGTTAATAAACATCCTAACAAAAAATAGGTATTTTTGAGGGGTTTTCTGCAGTATGGGGAGGAAGAGAAAACTACTGAAGCAGATCTGTGACAGTTCTGAGTGGCAACTTAAATCAGGCAATAGCAAACCCCACTCCTTAGAGATGTGAATCAAGTTGTAGGACCTCATTGTTGTCCCTCTCAGAGCAGAGAGACAGGTGAAGATGGAGCTAGCCTTGTGGATCTCTGGGAGAGGAACAATTACTGCTGAACAGGGTCCTTCAATCAAGGCACAACAGAGAGAACTGTCTTCTTGGGCTGCCCAACTACACATGCAACCAAAGACAAGTTTTTAAATTTCTCTGCCTTAGTTTACCATTGCTTAAAAAAACACAGGAATAATTTCCTAAACCTTCAAAGCTGGTGATTTGTAAGAAACAACTGGTTAAAATTGGAAGGTTCAGAAGCTGCATTGATGACAACAATTGAAATGCATACAAAAAACTGAGCTAGAGCTAAAGTAAGTGCAGCCAAAGCAGCAGAGAGGGAGAAATAGATTGAAAAACCCACCTGAAAAGATAAGTGTCCTTTTAGTAATTACCTCTCCCTTTCCTGAGGATGTGTGAAGGTTGTGAATTACAGGGGGGGTTTTTTAATATGAAAATTTTTTAAAAATGCTTCTTTTTGTCCATGCTCCATTTCTTATCTCCAAAAAAGCAGTTAGCTGCACTGGGGAGGGGCAGAGTATTATGAGATGGTACAACTTTCCTGCTATAATTTTATTATTTTTAAGATTCAGAGGAGTGGCGACAACTCTCAAAATAAGAGATTCAGGGTCATCCTTTCTCCAATCCAGAGACAACAGAATAGGGTGAGAAGCAAAGGCAGAAAGCAATCTGGTCAAAGGCAGCCAGAGGAGTGTGCAGGGGAAAAAAAAAACCCAGCCAATATATGCAGTGGACAGTCTCCATTTCTCTTCTGCTGTTCGTGCTCAGCACTCACAAGGTGCGTAGGAAGGAGATCTGAGGAAGGGAAAAAGCATAATACTGGAAAGAGGCAGTTCTGGTGGGTCCCAAGCCTTGGGGATAAGAGTGGTCTCTTTTCCATGCTTGGGAACAGGAGGAGGGCGGGGAGCAAGGCAGGAGAGAAAGGAAAAACAGCTTTGTGGTTTAAGTACTGAACTGCACAGCCTCAGAGCACCTAGGTGCAAGTCTGTGTCCCACTAATGACGGCAGTGACACTGGAGGGACTATGCACGGTCTTTACATTGCTTTTCTCCACTTCTCCTCCTCAACAAGAAGGTACTAATCCTATTTTTCCCTCGTTCTTTCCCTGCCAGCTCTCTAAATTGCAAGCTTTTTGAGACACAGTGTCTTTTGCTACCGATACCATGTTCAGAAAAATAACGCTGTAGCAGGGAGGCTGCCGGTTGCTCTGTCAGGTTGTATATGACAATGAGAAATAGGAAACAGACAGAAACACATAGATAAGTTTAATTAAATGTGAGACAATCTGTGCAGTCCCCAAGTGAAAGGAATACAGAGGTTTGGGGGGGGGCGGAATATGTATGAAAACATAAGGGGCAAAGAATGACTGTTTTGAGGCAGAAGCCTCTAATTTTCTGGATGACCAAAAGGAAAGCAGAAGCAAACGTGATTCTAGTAACAGGCCCTCCTGTAGGAGAGAAATCTGATGTGAGGAAAACACGATGGATGGAGAGAAGGGGGACATCGTGTGAGAAAAGCAGCATCTGGGATTCACATCTGAGTGGCACGGTGGAATTGGAGCAGAGCAGATAAGTTTGCTCTTAATTTCCCTATACACTAGAGCCGTATCGTGAAAAGGATAATTTCCTTCCCAGTGTGCTTTTTGCTTAAATACTGTGATTTGTGTTTCTTTTGCTCCCTGCCTTCCCACCTCATGTTTCTTTTGTCCTCTGCCTCCCTACCTTAAAAAAAAAATGTCTCTGAAACAGCACTGAATGAATTCTAGCAGGATAGAAAATTCAGAAGGTCACATAGCAACCATAGAAAATTTGGGGTTATGGGCACAAGTCAAGCAGGCCAAGGAGGGTTAGGAATTAAGAGGTATCTGGTTCAACATCAAAACAATGGACGCAGATATGCTGCAGAGCTTTAAAAGATCCTCAGATACTATTTCTCCCCTTTGCATGTGGTGTTGATTTTGAACACTGTATTGTTTTTCAGCGCCAGAAAATCTTTTTAAAGCAAAATCCCTGTGAGAGGTGATTCTGCGTGGCTGACAAGCCCAGTCAGAAAATGGAATCACAGGGTCCTGCTTGCTGCTCTGGGCTCTTTTTCAGCACATCCTTCACCACCAGTGAGAGTCCAGTCTCACTGACTGCACCTGAACGACCAACTTTCCTACTTATGTCTTTTTGTGAAATGAATCCAGAGTGCTCAGCTTCTTGTAGGACTAAGCTTTGTATCATCTTTGTGTCCAATTATCTCAAATTTCAAGTATTTCCAGCAAGTTGCTCATGAGTAAGACACCAATCAGGCACTATGTGGCACTCACAATTGAAAGAGAGGTAAAATTTATCTGATAAATTATTCATCACTAATGATTTGGCCAGCTTTCCTGGATATATAGCCACAGGGATGTATGACACCTTGGGGAAGGCATCAGATAGAGATGCATTCAAAGAAAACTAGAGGAGAGGATGCAGACATAGATCCAGACTAATCTTTACAGGGTGAGGGAGAGCACCTATGTGGCCTGACTGAATTAAGTTCTCTTTATAGGTGGTCAATTAGAAAACACAGAGCAGATTAATAACCACCAGAAAACAACAATTAGAAAAAAAAAAACAACAACAAAACAAAACCCACAAAACAAAACCAAAGCAAAAAACCAAACCACTAGCAACTACTTGTTTTCAGACATCTTTTCTGCGGCAGCTGCGGGTTTGAGCTAAGTGTGCAGAAGCTGAGCGAGAGCAAAGGCTAAATCAGGTGTGGTAATGGGAGCAAATTCTCCCCAGCAAGAAGCTGCTGGGATCAGGGAAGGGGTTACTGGGAAGTGGCACGCCGGACTGAGAAGAGTCTTGGGGTGAGATAGGGAGATAGGGGAGAGAATATTCAGCGTAGGCAGGATTAGAGCTGTGCAGAGTCTTAATCTAGGCAGCCCTTTCTCTACACCTTTATCTGTCCTGGTGCAGCCCCTGCGTGCTGCAGTGCTGGTATAACCTGGCCATAAAACTGGATTAACTGGCCCGCGAGGATCATGGCTGAAGCGAAGAGGAGCACGACAATATGCCTTTGTTTACATGCTCGCTCCTGCGAGTGCAACACAGATCTTCAGGAGACAAAGTGCTTAATTGCTGGTTTAGAGTGTCAGCAAATGAATGTGCATGAGGAGAACTGGTGTTAGGGGAAGGTTTTTGCTCTTTCACAGTGCAGTCCATTTCTGCTGGTGTTTTCTGCAATAACAGGAGGTTATTTTACAGGATGGCAAGAAAAAAAAAATCCCATTACCAGAGGACCTTATTTTTAAATAAAAATGACAAAATTACCTTTCTGATTCACCCTTTGGAGCTACACCCTGCTGTCTCCCTCGTTCAGCTTTTCCTTTTTGGCTCTCTCCTACCAATGAAAAAAAAATGTAGTGGCTGTCTCTGATACGACTCCTGATTTCTTCAACAACAGCATGCAAGAACAGATCCCTGACAGTTCCTCTTACTCCACAATGTTTTGCACTCCATAAGAAAATCCGGCTTGGACTCTGACCCATCTGAGTTAATGACTCTTGGAAAACGTTAACACTGAGTCCTTAATGAATGCCATTCTATACCAGCCTCCTTTCTTCTTTTTCTCAGGGATAATATGTATTTATGCAACATTAAGAATGTAAGTTTTATTTTTACTCCACCAAATCTGTCGAGAATTAACAAAGTTTGCCACTCCGCCTGATTGCTCGTCCTGATTTGGAAGCCTCAAATCTAAAGCTAATTTTATTTGTCGGTCCCTCTGGTCTCATATTTACTCCCCTTTAACGAGGGAGGCATGAAACCTAATTCCCCTTCCAGGACAATTTGATGCGGGAAGTGTAAGGGGATAAAATATTTGAGAAAAAAAACCCCAGGAGCATTGGGTTGCCCGGAACGAGGGAACGTAGGGGTGGGGTTGTTTGAACAGAGGAGAATCGCTTCCACGCAATCGCTCTTTCCTGGAGGAAAATCAGACCCTCACTCAGGCACCCTCCTCCACGGGAAACACAGCTTCTGCCATTCCATATTCCCCTGGATGCAATTCCTCTTTATACACAGGGGTTTAGTCCTGCCCAGGGCTCGGGCAGTACCTGGGTGCAGGTTCTGTATTTCCACACCACCACTTACAGACACAGCGCCTTTGGTTCACCGGGAGGCTCCTGCCAGGCACCTGTCCCCCACTGATTATTTCAAGCTTTACCCCCAAAAAATCTTCCTACCTGTCCATTACTGGTTACCTCAGTTTACCTCAAAAATCTCCATTCTCTCCCCTATAGATTACCTCGGATTTTACCCCCAAAATATGAATTGTGCCCCTGATAATTACCTAGATGGTACCAGCATAAGAAATCCAATGTCTGCATTTACCTTATCCCCAGATTGTTCATTCTGCCCCTAAAGATTTCATCATATTTTTCCTGCAAAATACTTCTTTTTTCCTTACAGATGATCTCAACGTTTACCTACCCCCAGATTTTCCCTTTCAGTAATGATTACCTCATTTTTACCTCAGTATGCCCATTATCTCCCCTAGAGATCATCTCAAGTTTTAGCCCCACAATTTTCCGTTCCCATCCACCACTGTCGAACAACTTCGGTTTTACCTCAATATGTAAATTCTCTTCCCTACAGATCAAGTCAGATTTTTCCCCCAAAATTTCCTCTTCCCGTCCACTCCTGGTTACCTCGATCTTACCTCCAAATGCTCCTTCTCCCCCCTCAAGTTTTACCCCGAAACCTTTCCTTCCCGCCCACTACTTGCTTTTTACCCCAACACATCCACTCTCTCCCCTACACATCACCTCAGATTTTACCCCCGAAACATTCCATTTGTCCCCCGTGTAGATTACCCATATTTTTACCACAAAAAAAAAAAATCCCAACAAAAAACCCCAATGATAACGGGGAGAACCTTTGTGGGGGGGGGGAGGCTCGGACCGCCCCGTGCCCTGAGGGGGCGCGCGGGGGGCGCCTC
>JAHLSL010000040.1:1329695-1356203 GCA_025920805.1 Petroica traversi
CACCCCCCGAGGGCCCGATCTGCCCCGGCGGCGTTTGCCCCGCTCCCCCTTTTGCCCCAGGGCACGGCGGTGCCGGTCCCGTCCTTCTCCCCCGCGCTCTCCCTCTCTCTCCTTCTCATTTGAATAATGTCTAATTCGGGGAGGTTTATATTATTGAAATGGCCGCCCGGCTTTCCCCGCCTCTCATGTTTAGTAATTCAGACCTTTAATAACAGCCACTCAGAGCCCAACGCCGTGTTTATATTTTACATTCGCCCCATGTGCTTTTGTGGTTCAATATGATTCTTCTTTCTCGCTCTCTGGCTTTTTTTTTTTTTTAAATTTTCTTGGCAAACCCACAGGGCCCCGAGATCAAACCCAGGCTGTGTGAGGAGAGGAGGGGGAGAGCCAGGCCCCGGCTCCTCTGGCAAGCGCCTAGGCCTCACTCTGCTGCTTGATTTATTTACTAATAACCAAAATGACCCCCCCCATCTCCACTCCACCCCTGCCAGCAAAAACAAAACCCTCCTGGGGCTTGAGCAGCATCAGATCTGCTCATAGATTCTCAAACACTCATGTCTTTTAAATAAGGAGCTTATTTTTAATTTATAGCAACTCAAGACTGTAAAGCTGTTCCTTTCATATCTGCTTTTCAGAGGCTTGGGCATTTTTGGTCCCTTTGTCCTTGATTCTTTTCCTTAAAGGAGAGTTGCTTCTAATTTACGTTTCCTGGCACTGAGAGAGCTATAGAAGACACACTCAAAATCTGAACAGCTTTCCTCCTCCCTCTGAACACAAACAGAATTGAATACATTGAAGATAATCTTATTCACCTTCTTTTTGCTTAATGTGGATGAGGTTTAACAGTGCAGTGTGTCAGATGCTTTTGTCGCTGCTTGTATCTTTGACTGTTCTGGGTTGAGGCTTTTTTTTTTTCCCTTTCATTTAGATTTGGCTTTCAAGACAGAAGATACCACTAGGCAGTGCAGGGTCTAGAAAGGAAGATAAGTTTTCTGTGATTGTGTCATAAGAACGCCAAGTGAAAATTGAAATTAATCCTATTAAAATGTCTGGAGTAATTCAGTTTTAAACCAGATATTAGTCTACTTAGAAATAAAATAAATGGGCTACTTGATTAGGGGGGAGGCGGTAATTCGAAATAGAAAATATTTATGCAGGGATGGGTTTAATATAAAACTGTGTAGGTTTTCATTAGTGACCATTGTTTTCACCCTGTGGAGAAGAAGGACCGAACAGCAGGGTACTTCAGAGTAGCAGTGCCAGATTAGCATGTAAACATCTCTGAAACACTACTAGGAAGAGTGTTCACGTGCAAGTGCAGATGGCATATTTCGTAGTTTGGTTCTAAATTTAATTTGTCACAAAATACTGCACTGCAGCTAATGAAAAGCGTTTTGATTTTAAAAATAACGACTCAGATTATTTATCCTTTTTTCTTCACCCTCGGCAAAGACAGCCCTTGAATACTAGAAGGGAAAAAAAAAAAAAAACTGTGGAAGCTGTAATGAGACTGTTCAGGTGACTGACTGTTTCACAGACCAACAGCACAGGGCTGGCTGGACAAAAAGCAGTAATATGATTTCATGCCTTAAATAGCATATGTTTTTGCACTCGCTTCACAAGATGTGGTCAAGCCGATGATGTCATTGGCCAGAGGACAAGGTGCAGTTAATTTGATTTATTGACCTGGGGTGAGGTGTAGCACTGAAACCTTCTCATAGGGAAACCATTTATCTGAGGACAATTTCCTTTATAGCAGCAATTTAGCCACTGCTGAGACTGTAGATATTTTATCCAGCATGATAAAAATGTACATTGCATCTTGCAAACAAAATTTCTTTGTCACTGGCGTTTCAGTGATTTTTATAGAATGGAATACTGGACACTGGCCTTGTGCAGTCTTGTGGCTGAGCTGGGGTTTATAATGCTGAATTCAGGTATTTCCATGCTGAAATACAGATGTATTTCTCTCAAACATCTATCTGTGTGCCTGTGTTGCAGCTTGAAATTTTACTGGAGTGTACTGGGGATGGAAATGCGTCTGCACCAGTGAAGCCCACAGGCAACATGTTAGTGTAATGCACCTTTTCCCAAAGCCTGGCATCACCTTCCCTTGTCAGAAGGTGGCCAGACTACTGTGTGGGTATTACTGCTCAGCCTTTAGTGTTTGTCTGAGTCTCAGACTTCTGTGTTAGTTTGTCACAGGTAGGTGTCAGATTTTAAGCTGCTCCTTGGATCATCTTTGTGTGAGTTGGGTCAGAGAGTAAAATAAACTCTTTTCTTCTCTATGCTCTCTATGGCTGTGGTGAGAATGGAGGGTTGTCCTACTAGTACAGTGCTTCCTAATTTTTATCAGGACAATATACTCTATTTTGGCTGTCTTTTCAGCTTTTAATTTATTAGAGACAGAAGGAAGTGTCCTCCTGTGAAATAGTTCCACTGCCTGATTACATCTGCTCAATTATTCAGGTGATGCTGCATTTTTTATCTTTGCTTTTTTTTTTCTTCTCCTTTTCAAAACTGACCAAAACTTAACAGTCTGTCAGCTGATTGGAAAACAGGCCAAAATATGCCACTAGCCATGCTGCTGCATGTAGAGCAGAATTGGGAAGGTGTGTGTCAGGATGGTTTTAAAACTAGAGAAGCTAGAGCTCCCCAGAAGAAGGGAGGAAATCTAAGCTTCCCACCCTGTCATTTAAATAGGAAAAAAAAAATCTCAGGTTTGCTGTCACTATCAATTTCTCCAAGATTAGCCTGCAGCCATAACTCAAACAGTAAATGTTAATACTGGCTCCCTGATGCTGGATGAGGATGCCTTGTGAATGCTTGTCTTGGCGATGTCTGGAGGTGCCTGGCTTGATGGGATTGCTGAGGTTGCCTCCACCTTGCTCAGTCTGTTAAGCTCCAAAATACTCTGTGTTTGGAGAGCCTTGTGTGTGAAGAAGTGCTGTTCCTACTTCTGCTTGATCATCACAGTTTATTGCCCAGAAAAATGATGTTTGGAATACCACTGTCGCTGAAATAATAGTTGTCAGACTTCAAGCAGTAAATTCCACATTTAGATTAGCACACTTTTGCTGTCCAGATGTGTGAGGATGCAAAGAGTTCTGGGGTAAATGTTTTGCCCATGCTGTCCAGGATGTTTTGGCTGGTTGATTTGTCCTCCAGTTTCTTTCTGTTAAATAGGGCACAAGTTCCTCCTAGACAGGTTTGTTTACTCTCCTGGTTCTCTGGCAAATTTGCAGTAGTTTTTTGTAGCATGCACTAAGTTTTCATTTGCTTTCCTTAAATTTTGGCTCCTGTGGAGTTCAAGATTTCAAAACAGGTTGCAGTGTCATTCTCTATTCCTCTTAAACTCTTGTTGCCCTCAGGACAATAATCTTGATACTTCTATTTTATACAGCTGACAATTAGGCAGCCTCTGCTCCTTGCACTTACAGCTTTATTATTTTTATCTTGAGAGAATCAGTGACAGTCCTGGCAAATGACTGTCTTTTTTGACATACGTATTTTGAGTCTTGGTGACAAAGCTGTTGTCAGAAGAAGGTGTTGAACAAAATTAAGTATGACTTGAGCGTCCCAAAAGTGATGTGCTTGGCTGTGCTTAAGCTGGAATGTGAATGAAAGACTCTCTCCTATTGCTGGATAGATTTACAGTGCTGGCTGTTCACTACTGCAGAGATTTGCTTCTGTGTTAACAAATCCCCCCTTCCCTTTTCCAAATGTGCTTCATTGTTACAGGGAGCAAGTTAAGTGTGGGAATTGTTGGGCTAAGTGTAGGAGATAAATTTAAGGGAAGATACTGGTCTTGGTTAGGGTGTATTAAATAATTGCTGGCACTTCACATGAAACGGTTTTACAATGCTAATCTGAGGGGAAAAGAATCCATAGATGTATTTTCCTTTCTGTAGCTCTTTGCATTAAATTTCTTGAATTGTGTGAATAGGCCCTCATGCTGCTTCTGTGCACTTATTTTTTCTCTATAGAAAAGGCAATAATTACTTAAGATCTCAGTGTTATTCTTTTCCCTAGTTTCTTATTTCACAACTCTCTAGGAAATATCCACATTTGTTAACTGTATTATATATGTGAGCTTTACAGTGCATTAGAAAGTCTTTGCAAAAGGAGTTTTTAATAGACTGCTACTGATTAATTGAATTAGTTTAGGGTTAATAACACAGTGGAGTGATGAAGTGTGGTTTGGTGTAGAGGATTTACTGAGTTCCAATCCTGAGTTTGTCACCAATTTTGCTTGCTTTGCTGTTCTGGGCTAAATCTGTGTAATGGGAATTATAGAGCACATTTTCACAGGGATGTTGCTGGGGGAAAAATTAGCTAATGTTTTCTTGTGTCTCTGAAGGTGAGAGAGCTATGATTCTTCTACTTTTACATGCAATCCTGCAGGCTTGTGCCCAGGTTGAACTTTGCTGAGGATGTTTCAGTGCTGGCACACTCCTGTCAGTGATGAAGGCCTCCCGTTGTACAGGCACAGATTAATGTCAGTTCTAACTATGCTGTGATGCAGATCTGCTCCAGGGTATGCAGTTCAGTGACAGCTTAAATCAGCCCCAGCCTGTCCTCATCTCCCTGTGTGTTCCTGCCTCCTTCCCTGCACTGGTGCAGATGCCTGCTGGATTCCTTTGCTGAGCTAGTTCAGGGAATTCAATTGGCAGAAAACAAGCCTCGCCAAAAAGAATGAATAGTTTTTTTGTTGGTTTAGCTCTTTGAACTGGCTTGCAATGAGATTAGACAAATAGCAGTACCAATCAAGGAAGGGAACAAGAAGCACACGTGTTGACCCAAGTCTTCTCATAATTTCATTCCCTCTGATGGCTTTCCTGTTGGCATAAATGGGCACTCGTGCTCTCAGTTTTGTGCTCCTACCACTTACTTGGCACCTGTCCTAGCACTTACTGGATCCCAGGATGCTCCAGGTTAACTTGCTAGGCTGGTGGAAAACTGGCCCCACATCGTTTTACATCTTTGGTTTATGAAGTTGGCTCCACAAAAGCCTCCAAGAGCAAGCAAGAGGGTAGGAAGGACCATGTGAGTGAAAGTGGAGGGAAGGGAAAGAAGGAAGGGAAAGGAAGCTTCCTCTTTTCAAAAGCAGCAGCAAGTTTTGTGGTTAGCTTAGTTGTATAGCTTTTCTTTCAGAGTGATATAAACTGCTGTGAAACCGCAGTTGATTGAGTTGATGAGCTGAACTTGATTTAAAATGGTGCTGGCCAAAGGGAAACGATGGTGTGGGCACTGCTCTGGACCTTGTGTTTTAGCAGTGGGCTGTACAGAGATCGTGGAAGCCAGAGATGAAACTGCACCTGAGTAGTAGCTTGGAAACCAATAGATGCTGAAAATTTGGTGTGGTTTGTGCTGTCATTGGTATGATTGCATTAATGGTAGCAAGGGCAGAAACTCCAATAAAAATAGTGGATGAGACCCTTAAGTGGCTCCCATTATTTTAGTGCTGCTTACAGTGAGACACGTCTCTAAAAAGGACTGTGGCTTTAAAGGACATATTGACAAAAGTACTTGGGAAATTACAGGCACCATTACTTCTGCTAAATTTTGGACTGGCATCCTTGTAAAGCAACCTTAAAAAAACCCCCCACCAAACCCAAGCATAAGTGCTTCAGCCATTTAATATGATCACTCTGAGGCAGATTTATCTTTTCTATAAATTGTAATATTGTGACAAGAAACCTTTTGCTCATCATTCCTTTTATTTTTTTCTTCCCAGAAATCTGATTTGGCTGTATAGAGATGAAGTAGCATATATAGCATGTTTGACACTGTATGACAGGGCATGAAGCTTTGGAAAAAGAAGATATGAACATCTGAGTTACTAAAATAGTAAATACAGTTGAAGACTTAAAAATAAGTGTAGAAAAACCTGTTGAATCAGGGTGGAGGTGCAGCTTGCTTCTTTTCCCCCCTCCTTTTCTTTGAGGGCTGCTAGAAAGTCACCATCTTTTTTGCAGTGAGCTCCTTCGCTGTTTGTTCTCTTTGTCCTTTCGATGATTCAGTTTTATTTGAAAAATACCATGTGACTTAGTAATTTGTGCCTGACCATACCAGTGTGAAGTTGTGGCTTTATACTACTTGGCTGCAGCAGAGGCAGAGGAGTGTACAGTGAATACAGGTAGAAATGATTCACGTTTGAATCACTCATTGCTACGTTATTAGTTAATACAGTCTACTGAATGGGAAATGAGATTCAAGTTTCTTTCAGGAATTCCGTTGGCAAAGATTCATTTCTAAGTATTCGTAATTTTGTTTCTTACCTGCTGAGCTTTAGTAGGTTATTGCTTTTATTTGAATTTTCAAATGTAAGTTTAAATAGATGCTTGAATTTTTCTAAGGCTGCAGAGAGATGGGTATGCCAGTAAATGCTACCTCCCTTCCCTGCCATCTCCTCTGGGAGCATTTCCCACCCCATCCTCCAATGCATGTACACACACCTGCATGCACATGTGCTTTGGAAAAGGGAGCAGAAAGCTTGGACTGGGGACAGCTGCTAGCTCTGATTGTATAAGACCTCACTGTTTCTGCTTGTTGGTGTTTCTTGTTACTCTCTGTCTGTTAGTAGGCATTTCCATTTGGGTACTCTCTAATCCATTTCAATTAAAATCAGCTGAGTTATTGAAGGCTGTGGTCTGAATTGCCTAAAGTAGTCCAGATTATTCAGATTGAAGCCCTGTGAGGGATCCTTGGAGTTGCTTTGTCATCACACCTGAGGGAGCAGTTCATGTTACACTTAATCCAATTGAAGGGTGGGCTGCTGCCCAAAAGAAGAGGGAACACAAGCATGGTAAGTATTTGGCCATGACTCTGTGAACTGTTGTCCCTTTTGACAAAGACTGCCTAAAACTCTGTCCTGGCTTCTTGCAGAAATGGGTTGGGGTTGTATGAGGAGACTGGAGGAAGGAGAGCAAAGGGACCAGTAGCATTCCACTTTTAACATTTGTTTCTGAATGAGGGTTTCTGTTAGCAGAGCTGGACATGTGGGGCCCTTTTCAGGTATTATTGAATTTGCAGTGATAGTTTCCTGTTTTTAATGAATTTATGTTGACCTGAACTGTGCAGTTTTAATTGTTGTGCTTCCACTATCCCACGTAAATCATGCGATTCACAAGTAATTTCCCTAAATTGGGGACTTAAATGTGACTTTGTAAAATGAACGTCTTTAGGTGCTGTTCCATTTCAGTCGCAATACAGGTATTTTAGACAGCTTATATCAGCAAAGTTAGCTAAACTTGGGAGTTAAGGAGTATCTTTTGGAGCAGTGGAGAACTTCTGTGTGTTTAGTCTGAGGTTTAGTAACTTCTGACTTGAAATCAGTTACAAGGTGTCACATATCACCCTTGAATCCCTTCATCGCTGCTCTTAATTCCACTCCTGGTTTTGTGCCAGGATGGCTCTGGTTTGGTTGGGATGGGTGTGCCAAGGTAAGGAGGAGAAGACTTCAGCTGCCCTGCTGCCCAGGAACCCTGGGCAACTTCTGCCACAGACAAATATGGCCAAGACAGGCTTTGAGTAAAAGCTCTCATGTGGGAGCACATCAGGTGGAAGAGTGTGAACTGGAAACCTGATTGTTTCCCAGTTTGGTTTTCCTCATTTGTTTTACTCAGTTTTGCAAAAAAGCGAGTCTTATAAAGCTGCAGAAATGTTTCATCTGTCTGTTTACTCTTTTTCTCTTTTTCAGTTTGTGCAAGGAGGTACAAAGAAGGGCTAAGCATGTTGTTCTTTACCTCTGTCTCAGTCATGTGCTGGGCTGCAATTTCTTGGTGTTTGGGAATGTAATCAAAGGAACTGTTCCTGTGCTTGGCCTGTTTTTATATTCTTTCGTAGTTGCATGTTGTTGGAGGAGAGTCAGGTAGATAGATCTCTGGTCAGAGCCAGGATGGTGATTTTAGTTCTCTTCCCATCAAAAAGAAAATACCCTCCCATGTATTTCCCAGTGCATCGTAAGTTTTGTACCTGGCTCCTTTCCTAAAGTGGTCAGGAGCACCATAAAAGAGTTTAGGCAAGATGATGTTCCTTGTCTGCTTTGTGCATTTTCAGCTCTAGGGAACAAGTGTGAGGTTGTTCCAAGGGTTTCCTAATAATTTTTGATTCCCTACCAGGGAGCTGGAGAACTGGCAGCTCCTTTTGCTCTCGGAGTTGGTGCATATCAGAGAGTGGGTGTTAAAAATTCAGCACCTCTGTTACTACTTCATGTAAAAGATCCATAATTGAGCAGATTCTCAACTCCTTAAGGCAAGTTGAGAGTCTCGAGTGTGAGAATTATCCTACAGACAGGGACTGCAGAAATCTGTAAGTTTTGATTTTGGACTGTTCCTTTAGTCATTACAGTGGGAGACAGTGACATTGTGAAGAATATCTCCTCTCAGCCCTGAGAAATTAAAATGCTGTGTGTTGTCATTTTGTGATCCAATTTGGTTTGGAACCCAGTTGCAATGTGGGTGCATCTTATATGGTGCAGTTCAGTGCATAAGGTACTGGTTCCAAATATACTGAGGTGTGAATAAAGGCCAGTGCCTCAAAACTTGCTGAGATCATGCTTTTATTCATGCCTGGTTAGAAAAAACTATTTCATTAATATCATTCTCAGCTCAGTTAAAATTGAAAATGGATCCAGGCACATGTTGTAACACATTTTAATGGTATCTAGAGCAAACATAACTATTTCTAAACTAACAGCTAAATGTAGTGGATATAGCATTGTATTTAAGTGCTTTTACACTCAGGTTTCCTGTAATTGTGGATGATGGATTCCCAGCAGTGGAAAGAATTTGTTATATGGAACTTTGAATAAAGGCATAGGGAGTTAGAGCAGTTGTTTGGCATCTTAAATCCCCTAGCCGTTCTCAGCTTGATTTGTTGGGGGAGAGAGGAGGGACAGGAGGTGCTGCTTTGTGTTGAGGTGTCTCTAGTCAGGTTTATAAGTGGTTTGGGCATCTCTACAGATCCTAGCAGAGCATTTTTAGTTGTTGCTTCTGTTATAATAGTGATAAATGAGCAATGCAAGAAAAAATACCATGTACAGTGGCGGGCCAGCACCTACATCTTTGCATTCCCCTATTTAGTATTAGCATAAAAGTTAGACTTAACAGAAGGACTGTTGGGGAAGACCTAATTTAACAAGTTCATTTTAAAGTCATGTAAAAAGCTTTGTAAAGTCTTGATATAATCCATAATTTTCTGTGTGCACTCAGAGAAGACACATTAGTTGCTTAAGGGATCAATTAATCTGTCAGTCTTTCAAACAACAAAATCAGCTGCAGACACAGTGGGTTTTTTTATTACTTATTAAGCAGTGATTTCATATAGTGTAAGAGCTAGAAGTGCTGTGTGTACTAATGAGGAAGGGAATGTCATTGCCATTTGTCCTGTGTTTATAACACAAACAGATAGGTTTGTGAATTCTATAAAACAAATTGGTGCTCAGTTGTGGAGAAGAGAATTCTGCATTTGTGATGTAACTTGCTTGAGGTTTTAGCAACTTCCTTAGTTTTCTATATTTGTGGCAGTTGTTTTAACTGTATTTGGTGTATTAGGATATATGATTGGAATCACAGTTGTATTCACCAAAGCAGCATCTGTTCCTTAAACTTTAAAAAATCTGCGAAAGACTGTTCATTTCCTTACATTTCTGTGGCAGGGAGTACATTGGCACACTCCATGATTTCCTTAGAATGTGTTGTCAACTCTAATAATTTCCCACGTTCATATTGTGGAGCATGAGTTAAAATTGGGATTTTTGTGGTGTCATCATTCAAGCAGTAGTCATCATTCATGGTTTTGTGAAATAATATTAAGACAACACTGAGGACAGAAGCATATGGGATACAGCTGTCTATTAATCCTCAGTATCTGCAACTCCGGGTCTAATTGTTTGCATTCTCTGCTTTGCCCAGTGCTTATTTGTTGAGACAGTCTTTATAAAGAGGCTGGGTTACTGCAGTACTGCTGGCCTCTCGTTTTGGTGTCATCAGTGTTCTTGATACCAGTAGAGAAAGTGTCCTACAAAGGCACCAAGCCAATGTGGAAACGAGCTGTTAATTGGTAACTAGGGCAGTTTTGTTTTCTTAGAAGCTGAGAAAACCCCATCAGTGTGTGCTGAAACAGTTTGGACACACTGACTAATTACATATAGTTATGTGTAAGTGTTCTTTGGCCCAGCAGTAATTTATAGATTGCTCTTTAAGAACCACTGAGGTAGCAAATAAGTATACTTTACTATATAGCAAGGTCTGTTTGTTAAAATCTGTTTTGAAACAATTTCTTTGGGGCTAATCAACCATAAGGTTCAACTGTGAAAGACTATTTGCTATTACTGACCTGCAGCTCTTGACTTTTGTATTCAGCAAGTTAATTTGAAGAAGTTAATTTTCAGATGTGCTTTCCTTCATGTGCCTCTTCAATGCTGATTTATTCCAGCAGATATTTCAGCTTGCAACTTCAAATGGAGCACTTGTGCATTTTATATGTAAGTGCTGCTCACAAACATAATTGTGAGCTGATAAATTGGCAACCACTTCTTTTTAGTTTTTTGAAGCTCCTCTGTTTGTGAATGGGGAGGAGCTGGGAATAGCAGATCTGCCTCATGTGAAATAGGACTGTTCAGAGGAAAAGGCTGGAGGTTTTTATTTACAAGGAAGCTGTTCTGGGAGCCCTGCAGATTTGAAGCTGTGTGTTTAGTCAGTGCATGAAAAACCACGACTGGGGTTCGAAGGCACTGCTGGTGCACTCCTTAAACAAAAGGAACCGTGGGCTCCAAATGGGGAATTTGTTCTTTATCAGTTCGTTCTGCTGCTGTGTGACAGTTCCAGCTTGACTGTCTCTGGCTTGTTGAAATAAGAAATGGAAAATGTTGTTTACTGGGGGATTTTTGATTCTTTTTTCCCCTCTGTTTTGTGTCTAAGCTGAGTTTTGGTGTATATGACTGCAGTCATATGCATAGAAGAGGAAAACGCAAGGAGAAAAACACTGTACTGGGAAAATTGAGGAACACTGGAAGGAAACTATAGTTATTTCAATTAGACTCTTTTTATCATGTATATTAAACCTCTTAATATGTGCCACCACGTTAAAAAAGTCTCACGCCAGGTGAACAAAACAAGAGGTCTAGAAAAAGCAGTAATAGCTTATTTCCTGTGTTGTTGACTGGATTTTTGTTCAAATAAGAACATTTATTTTGTGGCAGCACGGGTGCTCCTTGATTCTGCAGTGAAGGCAATATTCTGTGCTTGATACTAGCTAGTTGCCATGGCAACAATTATGATGTCATGAATTCAGTACAGTGACTTCACTGCAGTGTATTTTATCTCTATTCTCAGTTTTCTTCAGATCTTTCCAGCAAACCAAAAAGCACCTACATATCATAGTGTGACTTGTTTATAATGTGATTCAGACCAAAAAGTTTGCTGCTAGGCAGGAAGAGGAGAATACATTTTTTAGTCACTCAAATGTAGTGGGTTTTGTCGGAGAGAAATGTATTTTAAAACTGAAAACGTGAGAGTAGCAGTGTCCTGTTATGTCTCTTCTACCAGAATTACTTGTTCAATCCTGGCTTGCCTTTCTTATTCCTGTATTCTATAGAAACAGGTGAAATGTTTTCTTAGTCTCTTTTCATGGGTTTTTTGACCAGCAAATTGTAGCTGGAAACTTCCTGCCCATCAGCCTTTGGAAATGGTCAGCTGCTTTCAGCCCTCTGAGCACTGCCATTTATCACAGGTTGTGAACCTCCATTTCACAGGTAGCAGAGCTGACTGTTGAGTGCACACTCTGTCCTCCGTTGCTTTCTGATAGCCAAAGAGAAGTGTTTAGCATTTTTTCCTATTTCTGAAAATGATACAATTTCCAAATTTAGCTCCAGTAAAAACACTGAGTTTGACTAGCCTGCATTTCTTTTGTTGACATAACTGTGTGTCAGTTTAGAGCTGGCTTATTGGCTTAACTCAAAGGTTGCCTGAGACTTCTGGGCCATATGCCTTTACATTATCAGTGAATAGTGCAGAGTATGTTAAAGTGGTATGCCAGGTATTTTTTGTACGTATTTACTTCCCACCTCCTCCACCTTGGTACGTAAAAGATTCTTCACCTTTGGCTTAGTTTGACAAAGAAAATCTCTTCATATAGATGAGGCCTGACTATGTTGGAAGTGTCCTGGAAAGCTTTTCCAGTAACAGGAGAAAATGTAGGATGTGCTGATATCTTTCAATGACTTCTTGCTCTAGTGCTAATTTGCATTAAATTCTATTGGGCATAAAGCTGTTTAGGCAAGGTTGGAATTAAATATCCTCTTCACATTTTTCTTCCTCTGAGGAAAGATGGAGATTTGAAAAGCACCCAGTAAGAAGGATACTTCCACTGGGAGGGTGTCATGGACAGCGCATAAAGAAGATAAAAAACATAATGGGAAAAACCAAACTTCCTTCTGCAGTTGTTTTTCTGCAGAAGAGAAGAATTCCTGTGTAGCCTGTCATTTGTGATAAACTTATCACGGGAGTTGAGTTGTGACATGCTGCAACTGCAGTTAAGAATTTGTGATTGAGATGTTTTTGTTAACGAGCTACTGACAGAACAAACTACAAAGTATTGTTTCAGGTACTGTTGTTCCCATTTCCTAAATGCAGGGTCTTGTACTTCAAGATTTGCTGGTTTTTGTGGGTAACAGCTGTGCTTAGTAGCTCTTCTTCAATCAGCATAAATGTGCCAGTGATGGGATAGCTTGTGTTAAGTTCTCTAAATGCTTTTTCAGAATTATTATCTGGTTATAATGTCTGTGCATGTGGAGGGGTTAATTTACTTAGAGAACACTGGCATGATTTGATTTATTTTAAAAATGAAGTTTTTAGTCTTTGGACTCCTTAGTATCATTAAGGAGTTGGATTTTTAAAAAATTGTTTCTTTCTGTTAATTTCTTTTCTAAACACGTGCGTTTTCAAGATGTGATTGGACATGGAACTAGAGAATCTTATCTAGGCTTTCTTTTCCACAAAATGTTGGACCAGGTGATTTCTTGAGGTTCCTTCCAAGCTGGGCTAGTCCAGGATTCTAGGATTGCACTGTTGGAAGGAAGAATAACTTCCTTAATGGCAAAATGACATAACCGTGCATGAAAAAATTGCTAAATGAAAACTAACTTTTTAGTCATGTGGATATGAGATCATTCAGTTCTCAGCAGCATTTGCATGAATGAATGTAGCATTTAGAAATAGTATTATGGCAGTTAATACCTGACTGAGTATATATGGAATTTAAAGCTCTGGACTGTTGGCAATGGCAGTTTCTCTGAAGGGAAGTGTAAAAGCTTTTTGGAATGCTTGGGAAAAGTTGTCACATCTACAGTACTTTGGTATGAGAAAATGAAAGGAAACTTGAAATGGAAAAAGCAAAACCAAGGTTTGCTGTGTGAATCCCTTGTTCTGTTTTGTGCATGGATGGGTACATGGCCTGTCTGTACCAGATAGATCAGAAAGGAGCCTTTTGCATTTTTGCAAACTCAACTTTTAAGAGACTGGGATGATGATGTGATGGAGAGGGACAACAAGAAAACACCCACTCCCTCATTTTCTTTAAAATTATTAGATGTAACAAAGTAAACTTTCAGTTGTCTCTTTTATTCCTCTCCAAATGCTACTATAAGAACCAGTTACATTGTTGCCCTCTGGGACTGAGAAAATAAATAAGAAAATTGGGATTGCTTCAGTTAACATAAAGCCAATGTAGAGCATTAGCTCCAAATTCACATGACAGGATTTTACATGTTCTGTTTATTTGGGTATGCTGAAACCAACCTTTTCAGTTATTACCAGTACTGGTACTGCATGGAAAAATGGCAATATTGGTGAAAGTATTTGTCTTACAGTTCAGGATACAGTGACTGATAGTGGCTTGAGTTTGTGTTTAATCAGTCTCTGATGTTTTTAGTCGGCACTTTTTTGGGTGCAGCTTTGAAGACTTTTCCTCAAGGTCAGTTGTTTCAAAAGAGTTTCAGTGAAAAGAGTCAAAATGCTTGGATGGATCTTCTTGCAGTGCCTGCTTCACAGTCCAGAGCCAAATATGGTTCAGAATTGGAGAGTGAAAGAGCAGTCAGCAGGAGAAGGCACAGCCTTGAAGGGCTGCTTGCTACTGTAGGTGAGTTAGGAAGTGCCAGAGAGGTGTTCCAGGGGCAGTACCTGGTGAAAATCTGAGTTTCTTAACTTTGTCCTGCTCAGGGGTCCCTTGTGACCTATTAACCTGTCCATGGTTCTTTCTGGGTATCAGATGACCTAACCCACCAACCCTTTGCTGCTTGCAGTCTCCTGGGGAAGGCTGTGGAAAGCATCAGAGGTAGATATGTGCTGTCTTTATCAAAATCTCTGTCCTCTTTAGAGGATGAGGTTTTGTTGAGTTCATAAATTGCTTCATCTCTTGCAAAGACTTCCACAGAAAATTCTACATATCACCTTTCAAAGCAGGTTTGAAATGTATTGTTTTGAAAGCAATTGGAAGAATCTTCATCAGTAAAGAAGGACTGGTCTTAGCACCTATTTGTTATAGGTGAGCTTTGAATTAAAAATTTGCATTAATTGGGAGCCACATGAAAACCTCCATGACAAATTTGCACATGGAGGTGAGTGCTTCCCCCCAAGGCCAGGAGGGTGACTGGGGGTGCTGTGGGATGGGGGTGCCATGGTTATCTTGGCCTCAGCAGGCTGCCTGGTTCCCTTTTGCTGCAGCTCTGATTCAGATTACCCAGCAGTCGCCCAGCTTTGCTATGATCAAACGATACAGCCCTCACGGAAAAATGTGCTGCTCAAAGCTCTGTGTGGCTCCTGCAGCCAACTTGATCTATACAATGGGAAATAGGAAAGCCTTCTTTATCTGATTAAACAGCCGACTTTGGCATGAAATCTCCTTTTTAAAATCAACTTGCTGGAAGTGCTATGACAATAAAAACGCCTTTTTTTTTTTTTTTTTCCCTCTTGTTGTGAAAGCAAAAAAATTGACTGACGCTTCCTCGTTTCATGTATTACTGCCAGAGCATTCTCTGACATGCTTTGAGTTTAATCATCAGATGTGATACCTGGTTGTACTTAAGTACAAAACTTTTCACTGCTCTATTAACTGCCAGTATCTGTGCTACATGAGGGTTTCTTCATGGTGACCTCAACTGCTGTTTCTTCTTGCTTGCTGTGTTGGTGTTGGATGAATCGATAACAAAATGAATTATGTCTCGACGGCAATCATTAAATTACAGACATCAAATCAAATATAAATAGTGTCAGAATAAACACATTTAAATCCTGAATTTCTCTTTAAAACAAATGTGCATTTTAGGAAATAACTTTTAACACCCAAATTTTATTTTAAATGTAAAATACATGCATGGTTAACAAGAAAAAGTTTGATAGATTTGACTGTATACACAAGAAAAAGAAGGCAAGTTAATGGTATATCTTTTCTTTTTTAGAGAGCTCTGTGAATGTGTGTCTGTCTAATTTGAACCCACTGGGTCTTGCTTTGTGAATCTCCCTCTGAAATCAGTGTAGCTGATGGTGAAGTTGGTCTTCCAAATAGTTGTGAAACAGAGCACTTATATTTTCAGATCACCATGCATAATAAGTGTTAATGAACTTCCAAAGATCAGCCTAGGTTCTGGTTCTGGTCTGGTTTCTAGTTGTTGTTCCTCTAATTTTGATATTGGGGACTCAGGAAAGGAGATATTGTTTAGACACTTTTCTTTTTGATGTCTCACTTAAGGTTCTCTCCTTGCTTACCAAATACACATGTTCTTTCTTCTGCTGCAGTGCAGTGGTGAAGGGAAGATTTGGGGAAAAGGGAGAGGAAACACAAAGGCAAAGGAATAAGCCTTTGGAGAAAGATATAAGAAGAAGAGAACAGCTCTGTAGGAAAAGAATACTCTGCATATTCTTTATAAATAATGCATCATGTGGGTGAGCTTCGTGTCTGCATCTGTGGTGTAGCAGAGATTCTTGCCTCGTTGTAAATGCCAAGTGTTGCTGAAGGAAATGATAGAAAAGTCACAAACTGAAGGAGAAGTCTTAGGATCTGCGGACTTTTTCTTTTGTCATCCAATTATCTATTGGTAATTAAAAAAGAGCAGTTGAAGGAAGAGCAGTGTTCAAGTCATGCGGCCTCAAGATTTTAGGCAGAGATTGGCATTTCATCTGGCTCCCCAGATTTGTGGTGTTTGCATTCGCTTCTGCTTCTCAGATAGCTTTGATTGAGTAGGAAAAAAATGTTTACAATAAACACTGTCTTTCATATAGTGTTTGTGAGCACTATCATTAATTGTAGGCACAATTAATTACAGGATGAGAATAATAAATGAAGTCGATGATAAATAAGGTTGGTATCTAGTGAGACTGAAGAAGAATTTCATTGAGATGTTATATTAATAAAAGCAGTTGCCCACAGCCCTTACAGCAGAGAGGGCAGCATTTTTGGGCTCTGAGGGGATCACAGGGTTCCTCATAGGTTTTCTAGGGATTAATTCACTTTGGAGTGCATGAAGATCGTAATTTGTGGGACATATCTCTTCCAAGCTAAAGGAATTTACCATTATATTTTACAAAACACACATACATTATAATAGTTTCGTTTTTGGACACAGAATTAAATTAAAATCTAGAGACTATACAACTCATCTGATTGCACTCTTTTGGTGGGCTTGTATTTTAATTTGGGCAATGTCTACAATGGAGAGAAGACACACAGACTTCTTAGGAAGAACGTGGATGTTTGATATTTCCTGTTCCAGAGCCTTTGCTTGAGAAGCTGCATTGAATTTATTTCCCTTTTAGATTTATAAAAGCTATCCTGAACACTCAGCTGTTTAAATACTGGTGTGATGTGCCACTGCAGAGGCGTTTTACTTTCATATTGCTTTCATTCAATAAGATGCGCATTTTTTCTGTATAAATGAACTCATATTCAGTAGTGCAATTGATGAATTCTCCTCCTCTTTTTTTCCTGCTGTAACACCGGCAAACAGTTCAGTTCATCCGGGTGTCAGTGCTTTTAGTTGTGTGATCAGAATTTTCTAATGAGGGGAGGAAACAGTAAGAACTGGTTTGAAATCACTTTTCAAGGTCCAAAAAGAAAAAAGAAAGCAAAGCCATCTCAAAATTAACAGCTGGAGTATTATTCTTTATGGCCTTTCAGAAGGGAAAGAATAGAGGTGGATTTTTTTTTTGGCTTGTGTAAGTGCAACCTTACACAATTTTCCTCTCATTTTTCTCTCATGTTCACCCCTCATCTTTATCCTAGAAATGTAATTCCTCTTGTGATGTCTTTCCTCTGAGGTTTGTCCTCTGTGACGCAGACTTAGTTCAGTTGACACAATCTCTGATTCTGTTCAGTCCTTTTTTTTCTCATCATGTCTCACCTTATTTTTCGTCAATTAATTTTAATGGTCTTTTTAGAGAAATTCTCTATTTTATTTCAGTTTTCTTTTTTTTTTTTTTTCTGAAAGCCAAGTAAATTGAAAGCAAAAATAAAGCCATGCCAAGTGGTTTCAGGGTGCTTAGGACAGAGTAGTGTCTGCCCAAGGGCACACCAGCCCATCTTGTGAATAAAAAACTTGAGTGAGACATGTATTTCTAGGCTCCAGTTTCTGTTTTCTCTTGGCAGTGGAGGTGGGATTAACCACATTTGAATAATACTTTGAATATTTTGGGGTGGAGTCCTTTTTTTTTTTTATCTGCGAAGATGTTTCTGCAAGGAGAGTCAATTTTTTTTTTTTTTTTACTTTTCCCCATCCCCAAACCCACAAGACAGAAATGAGGAAGTCCTTCACTATCCAGGCTCACCACATTGTAAATTAAATAGTGAAGTGAACGGTTTCTGACCTTGCTCAGTGGTCATTAGAGCTTTTTTTTCCCTTGATACAGGCTACTTGTATCCTATTTGGAATGACTTGCTAGGCTTTATTGGGGTCCACTTGGACAGCACTGGAATATGAAACTTCTGCTAGGCACTTCTTGATTTTTATGCAGTTGGGTGGTTGAGGCAGATGTCTTTTGTTCAGTTTTTTTTTTTTCCTAAAACCAGTGGTTTTGATGACTTTGAGCAGCAGCACTGCTGAGTATTTCACCTATAACTGAGTAAAAAGTGTTTTGAAGTGGGAATTGGGACAGGAAGCTGAATAATAATCAGGTGTGACTTCTAGACACACATGAGTTCTGCAGACACAGATTGGGCAAATAAGGGTATTTGGTGCTGTTGGAGACCTGAGTGTAAGGGGAAAAAGTGTTATTTAGGCTGCTTTGCAACATTGATGCTTCCACTGAGCAGAAACAAATGTTTGGCACACAAACTCCCATGACTGTTTGATTTCAAAGGATAGTCCAAGTTTACAGTAATAAAAGCCTATTTTATATTTATAGTGTTGTAGCAAGGAAGTTTTTTTTGCCCTTAGAAAGTCCCTGTAGAAATAGAGAGTATGTAAATGCATTATGAGTTGCATCTGTAAACTGGCAGCACAGTGCAAAGCTGCAGTTGAGTGCCAGAGCTTGCATTTGTAGTAGATTTTCATAGGCCTTTTCTGCAAAATTATGTGTTCTGATATTTAAAACTGTTGCTTTGAAATGCTTTCCCTGGGTTTTCAGAGGATGGCAGTTGGATGACTTTTTGGCTGAGTAGCAATTTGAAGGCACCCCCTTCCTTCCTGGAGTCTTGAAAGTGGAGTTAATGCTGCAAGAATGTGCTCTGCTTGTTAGAGGAGTCTTATCAGTAGGCTGTGCTTTAATTCAAGGGAAAAGTGAATGGACAAATGCTCAGGAATTATATGGCACTTCCAGGCTTTCTTCCTGAGGAGCCAGCTCGTGGTGCCTACTGTTCTGTCTCAAGGCTGCCACAATCCATGATCCTCATGCAGAGAAGAAATGGGGGCTTTCTCTGAACTCCTCTCTCATTTGGGGGAGTTTTAGCTGAAAAACTACTTGCCCTTATACAACAAACATCTTAATTGTGCTGTTTAACAACAACTGAGGGGAAATTATATGACAGGGTAAAGACTGGTCCTCATGAAGTAGCAATCGTTTCAATTACTTTGTTTCATTTCAGAATAAGGATCTTGTCATTATAAAATTTAAGATGAGCTTTGGCTTCCTTCAGCCCCATGCTATGAATATGTCTAATCTTGCAAAAATGTGGAGTACACACTTGTTCTTCATGTAAAAGGAGAAAGTATTTCTAGTTATAGCTCTGATTAATTTAATGGCATCGTGACAGTAGCAGAGGGTCTAGGAATGCTATTATAATTCAGTCATGGTTAAGAATTCGTTTTTGCATGTAGATTTTGGGGCACAGCATGTCCATTCATCAGGATTCTGGTAAAACTTGAAGATCTGTAAGGATGAAAGAATAAGAGCTGGTGGAGGGAGGAATAGGGATATTTAGAAATTCCTTTGTTGCACTGTGCAGCACTTGTAGCCAGGAAAATAGGCTGGATGTTATCTCCTTCAAACGAGAAATTTGGTGTGCTTGTGGAAATTTGTTGAAAAGTTTAGCCTTTCAAAGGGACATAATAAACCAAAGGTCTCAGCATTGTCTTTCTGCTTTTCAAGTCAGAGACTTGCAGGTCTGTGAGCTTTGATCTTGGAGCCAGCGGTTGCAGGATCATTGCAACTCCTGGCACCATCACCAAATTTTCATTTTATTGTTGGTTAGGCATTCTTTTGTCTCAACTGCAGTTCCTTGAGGGCTGTTGTTTCATAAGTATTAGCAGATCTTCCCTGTTTCCCTTGAACATAATTCTGCCCTGAGGTGTTGCTCTTTCTTCCCTCCATTAAGGTCGTGTGTGCATTTACTTTGAGCATATTCAGCTCAAGATACTTCATATCCATAATGTACTTGCTATTTAAGGTTTTAGATGTTGTGAGATAGGAAATAACAACTACCATGTTGTTAACTGAGGAGCAAAGGAATAAGATACAGAATATGTAGTAAAAGAAATGGCTCGCAGTATTGTTTTGGCAATGAACTTGTATCTTGATTCCTTGGTACTAGGTTCCACAGCAAGCAAAACATAAAATGAAATAAAATCATTAAAATAAGGGTTGGTAGCCAAAGAAAATACTAGGATGCTGCTTTTCAAAATGCTACTGTGAGTAAATTCAGACAATTGAGGTTGGGACTTGAGATATTTTCACTGTTTTATACTGCTTCCAAATAGTGTCTTAAGCCAGTTTCCTTGCCTACATGTTCCTCAGTTTCTTAAGTTACAGTGGTTTTGATTTGCTTTTGTTTCAAGTTAAAAAACCCCAAACAAAATGTCAAACAAATTGAAATCAAGCAAAAAACTATTCCCAGATCAAAATCCTAAATAATCTGCCTTGTTGGGTGCTTGAGGACTTAACATTTGGGATGTATTCTGTGGCCATTGGGTAAAATATATATTCCCTCCTTTCCCCTTTCATTTGAGTATTGCTAGAATAAATAATCTCTAATGTTGTCCCACTGATAAAAGATTCTTCAGACCAGATATGGCTCCCCACACAAAGGTATGTTCTTTTACTTTTCCTGCCCAAGACACAGCAAGTGACTCGATTGCAATTTTCAGATTCAGGTTCTTTTTCCTTGAAATCCTGTCTGTTTATGCTATTCAATATTCAATTTCTAGCTTTCACAGAGTGTTACTCAAGCAATAGTTGTATTGTTTTGCACTGTCTGTTCAGGCTTTAGTCTTCTTATTGCTGTCAAATATCTGTATTGTGTTATTTGGTTTACTTTAGGATAACTCTCTTGGATATTTTAGAGTTCACTTAAAAATCATAGATGTAGTAAACTAGTACTGAAGGAAAAAATTGTCTGAATTGTCAAAAATAAAAATTCGTAAGAATAGAAAAGTATGGCTTCCAAGGAAACTTTGGCTCTGTTACATCAGATTCCTGAAAAGGAAAAACCATCCAGATAGAGAAGCTATTGTAGCAGCATGCTTTTCTGATTGAATTAGCAGTGAATGCTCTTCTAAAAGCAGCCTTCATTATTAACCCAAACCCAAATAGCCGGGGACAGCTGATTGAGGAGTCACTGAGAGTGCTCTGAAGGTGAGTAATTGTAAGGAGGACTTCAGGAATGCTCTTCCTAAGTGCCATGGTGTGAGCTGCTGCTGTGGTGAAGCAGTGACCGTGTACCTGTGATGGCTTAATCAGTTGCTATTAAATTGAAGATGATGTCAAATGTTTGCTGTTGGCATTTCAGCATAGCATAAATTGAGAGGAAATGAGGCAGTCTTTGTTTAAAACTCCTGAGTGTGTGGTGCACAAAGCCTTATCATGAGGGAAGTTGTTTCTTCTATTCTGGTTTCCTTTATGAGTCTCCCAGCTTCTCTAAAAGAATCAGAATGGGTGTTTTCAGTTGCCATGGAAGTTGTGTTGTGCCAAGACAAGAGGCAGATGCTTCTGGTAGAGTAATCTCAGTAAAGATAAGAGGGAGATAAAGTTTTTCTGGTGCAAAACATAGATTGTGGTGTTATCAAGACATTGTAAACCAGCACAGAGTTGTTAGATCACTGTTTAACTGAAGCCTTTGGATTGCACTGAAGCTCAGAGCTACTGCTTTTATAAGCTTCATTTGATTGTTTGTGATAAGGATGTGGTTACTTATTTTACTGCCTTACCAGATTTAGGAAGCTTGTGATACCAAATGGGCCAGGAAATAAACTTTCTAACACACTCTGAAGTATTAGAAAATAGGCATTCTTTATAATGGACACACGCAGAGGATGTCTCCTCTAATCAGATGTGTGTGGGTGTTTATCCCATCCTCATCAAACACACTTATCACAACACACTTCCTAGCTAATACATAAACATCACTTTTCCTCCAACTAATTTCCATGCATTTGCCACCATGTGAAGTCCTTTTATTGTCCTGGAGGGTCGTCTAAAGGGGTCTCTGGTGGTTGGATTCACTGAGTGCTTCAATATTAAAGGTGACCTTTCCTTGAACAGCTTCTTTGGGCCTGTGCTGTTTGCTTCTTATTACAAAACTTGCCAAAAACCATGCTATATTTCTCATTATGTGCTTATCCATTGGTTCCAGCTATGTTTATCAACTGTGTGCATCCTTTTACATTCTTTTGTCTGGATTTTTTTATTTTTGTTTTGCTAGTTAATCTTTTAAGATCCACCAAACAACCTCAGGGGACTAAAAAGGTCTGTTCTTTGTGTTATTTATCACTTGCACAGACTCTTTGTCAGAGCATGAGACTACTTCACAGGTTGTACTCTGCATGGACCAAACCTCACTTATTTGGGGGACAAGCTCTGTGCACTTCTTGATTTGTGTGAGCAGTAGTGTGTCCTTCTCCATCATTCAAACAATAGCTTCTCTTTTCCCAGCAACCACAGCTGCTGTTGAGAGAAGGATGCAGAGGCCAAATAAAAGGGCAGGCTTACAGCTCACAAATCTGGGCATGTGTGGCAGTGTTGGCTTAGGGAAAAATCATACAGCAATTCCACAGTGTTTTTCGACTTCCTTGGTGTCAGGAGCAAGTCTGTCTCAGGGTAAGAGTATTCATACAAGAAAAGCTGAGCTGCCTGGACAGCATTTCCTTATTTAAGAGACGTTCCTGCAACAGTGAAATTGCTTTTGAGCACTTATTAGACCATACTGGCTCTGTGCTGACTTTTGAACTAAAATAACTGAAGTGGTTTAATATTGCTGCAGAACCTCGTGGTCATTCAGGACTTGCAAATTCCCAGTGTCAGGGACAGAATTTGTCATGTTAAAGATCTTGTATCAACCAAGTTGAGGGGTTTATATTTTGGAATTTGATGATGATATTGCCTTTTTTTTTTTCCCCTTTTGATGCTCTTTTTCACCTATGCTATGCTCCTATAATCACATTAGCTTTCAAATCCTGAAAAGAAGTTACCTCTCGTGCAGTGTCACATTATTTTGTCTGATACCTGGCCCTTGATGAAGCAGATCCCCTTGCCTCTTTGACTGTTAGTTTTTATACCTTTCCTCCACAAATATTTTATTTTGCAATTGAACAATTAAGATACAGCTGTTTAATTTGTTAATTAAATAGAAACCTGTCCCTCATTTCAGGGTTGATTTTTCACAGTATCTGGTGGGAAAACCAATTCATGTGGTGCAATATAGTAACTGTCTGACAGAGGGAAGCAGTGGGAGCATTTGCTCTTTGGGATAATCTTGTCCCTTCACTTTAGTGCAGCCTTTTTAAAATTTATTTTTAATACTGACACAACAGTGAGCTGCTGGACAGAAGGGATCTCATGTTTCCATACCCTTCCAGTATTCCTATTATTTGTATTCCCACATGCCCACACCAGGCTTTTCCTGGGCAAATTCCTGCTGCCACTGGCAGCAAGTGCAGTGCTGAGGTCAAGTGTGCAGAGACCAAGGTGGGATGGAAAGTCAGGAACTCTGTGTGATAACCCATTTGTACTTCACTTTAGCATGGTGCTGTTTCTGGCTTGCATGAGGTTCTCTTTAAAGAAGAAATCTGATATAAGTAAAGTCTCTTTGCAACAAAGAAATGCTTTTGCCTGATTGCTTTCAGTACTGGTTTGATTTTTAGTCTTGCTTTTTCTATAGGCACCTATAGAAGTGAGGGTGTGGTTTGATTAGGGAAGAATGCCAGAGAAATAAAAAGAGGATGAGAATGTGGAAGGCTGATGATGACTGTTATGAGTATTATTAAGTTTATTTTTTTTGCTTCTTGCTGTGGGTCTAGTCTAGCCCATCTGATGTGTCTGAAAGTAAAATAAAAAAGTGAGAGCAATTACCTGGTTTTGGTAGCGTGGCAACATTTCTGGAGAGATTCTCTGAAGTATTCCCAGTGGACATGCACAATTAAGGGAAGTAAGTAGTCTGGGATAGAATATATAATCTGCATAGTGACTTCTAGAATAGAAAGCCTCTAAGTAGACAGGTGATTACTGTGTGCATCACAGGAGAAGGAGGACTGTATGAAAGCTATTTATGCAATATACATATTCCCTGTCTGAAAGCTAAGTGAGCCTATGCCTGGGAGCTGCAATAACAAAATAAACAGATGAGATTTCTTTTCAACTTTAAAATAATACAGCTGCTGCCTCCAGTCAGCATGAGGATGAAAGACTTCTCTTTTGTGATCTGTATGCTGGATTAATGCAGTATATTTTATTTGGGTTGCTTTCTGAACTATTTCTTGGTGGCTGGATCAGGTGTGGTATATGACTATACTCCACTTGTTCCCCTGAATATTAAAGGACAGCTGCACTCCAGAAGTCTTTTCTTGAGAAGCTGTGCTTAACACCTTGTTCTCCCGTGTGCATCTGATAAAATGATTCAAGACCTGTCAACTGTGGGAGTGGTGACTCTTATGTCAGTTCCATCATGATAAGTATTGCTTGCCAAGTATTTGGTGTTTTCTTTCCATGTACATGAAAGCTTCTGCTGCCTAAAACCGGTTTTTCCATCTTTCTGTTGGTTGAGAATTGTCAGAAATCAGTTGCTGGAACTATTAGGCTTTGCACAAATTGAATCTCTTTTTACAGGAAACAATTAATTTTCTAGTTTAGAAAGTTAGCAGTGGTGTGTGTTTCCAGTTGTCTGATTAACTTTCTAATTTTGGTTCATTTTGAGCAACTAGTCAAAAAGGCAGATATAATTTTTCTCTAAGTTCCATGAAACTGAGGAGAGAGATCTTAAGAATCCTCACAGAAGACCTTGAGATGGACTTGTGTTACAGGCATGGAAGAGTTAACATCAATAAATCTGTCCTTAAAAATGTCCCAAAGATAAGCTGTGGTCAAATGTAATATATGAAAATCTTGCACGCAAGCCAGCATTCTCAGAATGAGGTGTTAAGGTGGTCAGAGCTCTGGGTTTTGGAAAAATAAAAGTAATTTTAACCGGTTTCTGTGTTTTTAAAAAAAAATATATGAGAATTGTCCTTAGTAGCAGTAAGCCTCTGTAGTCATTCATTATTTGCTTTGCCAGCTGTAGGAGTTTAGGTGCTGTCCAGTATCACCAGGGATTTGTGTCTGCATTTCTGTTCAGGTAGGTGTTCCAAGAGAAGGCAGTAGAATCTTTGAATTCAACGATTTTATGCAAAGTTCTGTTAGTGGTGGTCTCAAGAATTTTACATTTCTATGATTAGTACCTCAGAAATATTTCACTGCTGTCTGCTTCACATGGCTGTAACACTGTCAGTATTCAAAGGGTTTTATAAATTTAATTAATACTCAAAGGCACTCCCGGTGCACAAAACAGATGAATTTTTTCCTTCAATTACTTAAATTGCTCTGTAAGTTCTCTACTTCCATCTTTTTTTTTTGCTTCTGCTCAGTATCTATGATGTGAAATACATTCAATCTGTTTTGTAAAACTGACTTAATAGCCTGTAATTCTTTCTAGCAGAATTCCCCCAATTTATTATTATTAAAAATCCCTAACAAAACCTACGCAATTACTTCAGAAACACACTCCTTAATCATGGTAAACAAACCCATGAAAAAATATTTTTACTGATTTTATTTCACGGTGTTTCCCAGGTTACCTTACAGGTAGTGTAATAGAATATAAATATGCTGCCAACGTGAGACAGAAACCTCCCTAAAAAACACAACATCTGAACTCTGCTGTGTCAGTGGCAATCTGCTGGAGATGTATTTGTCTGTCAGTTTATGACCTTGCATTTTTTGGTAGAATTTTCACAGTCTGTTCACTGGACTTCCAAAGAAAATTAACCTTGTGCAGGCTAATTAAGATTCATATCCTTAAAACTGGGTGTGCTTGATATCCCTGTTTGGAAAAAAAAAAAAGGATAAGTTACAGAATTAATTTAAAACTTTTGATTTTGGGTCTTGTTTTTGTTCAGATGAAGAAAAGGTCTGTCCTCAGAATAGTCAAGAGAGCATTATCAAGTAGCAAAGTTAGATTATTGATTTACTGTTCCTTTCTGCACTCTGGAAAAAATGTGCTCTAGGTAGATGCTTATGGTTGTGGAAGATGTAAATCAGGATGGAGATGGGTTAATTGTTGATAAGGGACAACTTAAGATCATTATGCATGAAAAATCTATTATTGAATTAAGTTAAAACTATTAACTATTAATAATTTATCGTGCTATTGACACAAATCTGTACATTTTTCAATCTCATGCTTTATTACAAATACTATTGGCAAACATTTTCAGCATATACATCACAGCTAAAAACCCACAAAGGAATATATAAATGATGTGTAAGTAGTTGATGCACGGTATCAAGGGGAGGAAGTGGTCTAGAGGACAAAAAAAACGCTAGAGAGAAGCACGGTCTGCAGTTATGAATTATTTCATATAAATATCGCCCATGGCATGGATATTTAAAGGGGGCCAAAAGCCGAATATATTACCGGAGCTCATCTCGGCTGCTGCGGGCGAGCTGGGAGCGATTCCGAGAGGAGAGACCCAAGTGGGGAGGCTCGGCTGCTCCCGAATGTTTTGTCTGCAGCTCGGGGAATGCGGGCGGTGCGGGGCCAAAGGCGAGGGCT
>JAHLSL010000040.1:1361203-1429075 GCA_025920805.1 Petroica traversi
CGGCCCCGGTCCCGGCCCCGGTCCCGGCACGGCTCGGTCCCGGTCCCCAGGCACGGCTCGGTCCCGGGCAGGGATCGCTGTGCCGGGAATCCTGATGGGCTCCGCGCGCCTCTCAGGTGACTGCTGGCAACCAGATGTTTTTGATAAGATTTTGATAAATGTATCGGGATCCGCTGAGAATAAGGTTTAACATGGAAATAAATAAAAAGCACCCAGGGGAGTGATTCTATTTTATTTATATTCCTTAGCTGGGATAGATTTATTTTTTAAATTTTTTTGTTCCGTTCCTTTCTTCTGGCCTTCTTAATAAGAGCATTGGACAATTTATCCCCGCGATGAAATTATATGAAATGTTTTTTGCCCTTTTTTTTTTAAATCTAAAACCTTCAGCAATGCATACAGCACAACTGAATTTTCAAAGGAAAACTCTTTGAAGTCCTTTTTTCTTTTTTCTTTCTTTGTGTCTCTGTCTCTCCCTTTCTCCATCTCTCCCCCCTCCTTCTCTCTGTCTGTCAAGTTCAAGAGCAGCTCAGATGCCATGAATTAAGTGAAGCACAAAAGGGGAAAAGGAGACCCTTTTGAAGAACAAAGGCCTCCCATTAGGCTGCCGTGTTCTTTCTCTGACCAAAATTGCTCCCTACATGGTTTTTATTGCTGTCCACATGCTTGGCACATAAGGTAAATACAGTAGGACCCTCGTTACCTCACACTCTCTCTTCCTCTTCCCCCTTCAATAAATGTTTTGTCTCTTTGATGTCCCTTAGTAATTCTTATACTGATTGTTCCCACCCTCATAAAAGCCCCAGGGGTAGTCATGGTGGTGGAGAGCATTAGATACTGTGTAAATGCTTCCAGAAAAGAAGACAAACTGCAGCCAAAGAATTGATTTCAGGTGGAAGAGAATGGGAAGGAAATACAGATGTTTTCTTTTCAACGTGTTGCCTCTCTGCCCCAACCACACGTATATTTCCCAGGGAAGTTCATAATTTCTTCCTGTTTGTTTCAAAGGCAAACAAGGAAGTGGGACTAAATCAGAATTATGAGAAAATGCGTGCCACAAGACTTTAAAGTGATAAGAATCTTCTCTTAAGCCTTTTTGATTATTTCTTTTCCTGTGGTTTGGACAGCTCTCTGTTTCAGAGCTCCAAAAAGTACCAGCTGAGGTTCAGACTCAGGTGGATTTCAAAATGTGAACTGTGCAGTGCACGCCTTTTAAAAATAAATCAGTCAGGCCCTTCCTACTAAAGAGAAGTTTAAAAATAACACTGAAATGTATGCGTGCATATAAAAAAATAGAACCAGTGTAAAATGCTGTCTTAAACCTAAAATTGCAGTGAATCTTCTTAGTACTTGAATGACAGAATTTGCTAATAGTTTCTAAGACATCTTTTGGTGAGTTAATTTTTATGGCAGAGTCCTGAAAGAGGAAAATTATTGATGTGGGATAGCAAAATTCATGCTGAAGTTGTCTAGGAATTGTAAAGTATACAAGTATTTCTTGGAATTTGAAATTGTGTTCTTCCCAAATAATTTATTTTCAGAGATACCTATTTGTTTTGGTATTTGTACTTGCTTTCATCTTGTAGTTCTGCATTTTCAGTGACATAAAGTAGTTTCATTAGGTTGTGTAACACAAGTTAATATGTAATGATTAGCAGAACATGTAACTGTTTTTATTTCTGGCATCACTTCTTGATGCTGCCACCTCACCTCCTGGAGAATATGCATTTATGAGCATCCACTGTTATGAACATAGTAATTCCAGAGAAAATGTCAACAAAGCTACTTAAAGAAATAACAATAACTCGTATCAGTCTATTTTGTAGATTACAAGGCAAGGAAAATCCACCTTGAAATCTGACTTTTCATGGCAAGTTGGATTTTTTTTTTAAGCTTCTTTATTTTTCCCCCCTACATTGCTCATGATGCATAATAAATTTAAAAATAAATTATTGATTGTAATCAGTCCAATTTTTCCTCCCTCTGTGTGAGCAAGCTTTTACATACACATCTCTGCAAAGGAATTAAATTTGCTTCCCCATCCCCTTGTAATTGCCCTACTTAGCTTCCTGCTGGGTGTGTGTGGAGGGGGGAGATGATGCTGGCACTTGCTGAACTTTCAGTATGTAACTGGCATATTTTGATCCATATTTTATGCAAGCCTGGGTCGTCTGAAGTGGCATCTGCAGCTTCAGGTGTTGTGGTAGAACACCCATAGGTAGCAGTGGTGCATCTGCTCGTGGTGGATGTGGATGCTGTGATTAATGGCAATGGCTCCAGCTGCCCGAGGATGGAAGATGAACCTTTGTTCTGCCTTCCCCCTCCCTCTTGCCATGCCCCATTTGTCATGTGGCCTCTCCTGTTGTCGTTTAACCTATGTCCCCTTGCTCTGAGGAGCTGTACCTGCACTCATCTTCCCCAGAGCCTCCCTGCCCTCTGCCTGTGGCCTTGGTTCTGCTCACAGGTCAGGCCAGGTGCTCAGCCTGCTCCAGGCTGTGCCAGGGTGGGAGCTGAACTGAGGGAGAGGAGGTGCAGCTGCTGCATCCACAGTTCAGCCACTGCGTGGTTGGTTTGTGTTATCTGAAAATACAGGCAAACTTCTGTGCACAGGAAAACTTCTGTGGGGAGTTGGGACAAGCTGGGAACCACTGGGCACCAAGGCTCGCTGTTGGGCAGAGTGAGAGGGGCTGTGACATGCAGAATGACAAATTAATGAGGTTGGGAAAGACCTCTGAGATCACTGAGTGCCACATCCAGTCTTCTCTTAAACACCTCCAGGGCTGGAGTCTCCACCACCTCCATGGGCAGCCCATTCCAGTGCCCAGTCCTCCTTTCTGTGAGGAACTTCTTCCTTAAGTCCAGCCTAAACTCCTCCTGGTGCAGCTCAGGGCTGTTTTTCTGGGAGACGAGACTGATGTCATGCAGTTAAGTAACATGATTTTAATACTACTTGGAAATTTTATGAGGATTAATAGGACCTAAAATGTAAATCAATTTTGCCAGCACAATAAGCAGTGAGTGTCAGCTTCTGAGTATTTCTTTCGGCAACAGTAGAATGATTTTCCTGGAAATGTCTTGTAGGTAACTTTTTTTGAATTCCATCAGATTATTCTTCCTTATACCTTTCTTTAAGAATATATAATATACACCCGAAAGAGAACACTGGGTGTTTTCAATTTGTGTCTGCACAAAACAGACTGCCAGCCTGAATTCTGAGTTTTACTTGACAATTTCTGTAGAAAAACAAGTGACAAAGTAGGCATAAAGATGTGGTGGCTTCCACTGAAGACTTGTTCAAATAAGTAATGGAAGAATGTGTTAGTAAGAGGCTGAGTTTTAATTATTCAAAACTCTGTTCCTTCCTTACATAGGAGCGGCAAATTTGTAAGAATAGTACCTAGTGCCTTGAAAACACTGCACAACAAAAAATACTCAGATTGCTACTCTTGAAATAAGCTCAACATTTTAAAGAAATGTTGATGTCTAAAATCAAAATGTTGATTTTATTTCTTTGGCACTGATGCTGCTGGAATTTTCTCAGGTTTGTCTTAATTTTGGACTCCTAGACATCAAGGAAAGGCTTAGCAGAGCTCTGAAATGTAAGGTTGGTTATTGTAGTCATTGAATAGTCATATTCAGTGTCAGTCCAGGATAAGGGGTTCAGTACATTGTGTGTTTCTTCCCAAAGGGCTAATATTTCTTATTAGATGCTTAGGAGAGCCTTGAAGCTGTGTAACTGCTCTCATCTTCATCACACAAAATGTAAAATCTCTTGAGGTAAATAAAATTTTCTGCTCTTTTATTCTTTCATTTACAGACAACAGTAAGCAAGACTCCTTGTATTTCAGGTTGTAGCTTGCATTCTGAGTTCTCTGCCACTGGAACGTGCCCTTTCTCACTAGCTTGCTTCAGGTTATAATACAGAGATTATTTTTTTATGTTTACCTTGCTTGTTTCTTGTGTTTAGCATTTTTTTCAGGTAGCAACATAAAATGGAAACTTGTGCAAAAAAAGGGTCGTGTTGCATTTTGAACACTGAGTAAAATTTTCAGGTTTATTACCATTCCTCTGCAAGAGGAGATTTTACATACTGACACTTGATGTTTTCTTTTCTGGGGGCTAAAAAAAATGTTAAATGAATTAGAAATTGGTGTAGCAAATTCCATTCAACCACATTCAGTAACGAGTCTTCTCTGGTGGGTGAATTTTTCAGGCTGTAGTGGTTTAGGAAATGATGATCTGTCTGTTTTGCCGTGATGGTTTGGCCTACCCTGACTGGCCATTAGAAAACAGGAGAGAGGAATTTAAATACAAGTGACCTTCCAGACCTGAAGGAACTGTCCATGTATTGAAAAGTCAACACTTTCTTGACTATAATCTGCTTTTATTAAGAGAAAAACTAATCTAAATTATTCTAAATTATTCTATACAGCTGCAAGCATACATCACAGGTTACTGACACACTGTAACTTGTGTGCTGGAGGCTTGGCAGTTTTTTGGGTTTTTTTGCATATCATTTTTGGATAAGGAGTCTGTTGCATTGATTTTTGGATATGTGTATAGTGTTTAAGTTTGGGAAGATCCATTCTCAGGTGAAGATTTTAGATATGGAGAACTTCATAAAATGTAGCTGTAAAATGTCACGAGGGATCATCTCCCTGATCATTTTCTGAGCTACCTACAAATTTATTTGAGCATATATTGTAATATTGTGTTGAAGCAACTGTCAGTATTCTTGGTGAGGTCCAGAGAGTTGTGTAAATGGCTTTTTCACTTCGGAGCTGCTGCATGAAATTCACCATCCAGGATTAATCACTCTGGTCCCAGGTTCTGTTTCTGTGCAGAATACTCACCTCGGAGGAGAGCAGCCCTGCAATTTTACATTAAAGTCTCATGGATGTCTTCCATATCCATACTTGGAGAGCTTAATTAACAGAGCTAATTACTGTTCTGGATCGATCTACATGTCCCGATGCAAATTAACATGGAGTTTAAGAAAGTGGAAAGGAAATGAAGCTGTCATGGATGTGGCTGCTTATCAGCTGTTGAGTCTCAACTCTCAGCTCTCCAGGGGAGTTAGGGGCATGGCCTGAGCAGTTCTTTTTCTCAGAAGGCATGATTTTCTCAGCTGAAAGAACACAGGTTTCCTAAACAGGGAATCACTGCTGATAATCCACTATAAAAAATGATGAGCAAAATTCTCTATTTTAGGAGTGCACACTGAACACTCGTGTGATCCTCAGCAGCTAAAAAGTGGTATGGGTGGTTGTGCTTGGCATCAGGAGAAGCTCAGAAGCCCTTTCTGAGATGCCAGCCAGCTTTTCCTTTTGCTCCCCTCGTGGCTTTGCTTTGTGTTCTCAGGAAAATTGCTGCTGCCGTGGCTGTGCGGGTTTGCTCTGCGGCCACAGCCCGCGAGTCTCGGGAGGAGAGACACTCACACTTGTAATCTCTCCTCGCCTTGCCTCTGGTCAGGCAGCCCATTGTTTTTCTGGTTTGGTTCCTCCGGGTGGCATCTGTCTTCAGGAAAAATTTCCTTACAGCCAACTGTGGGCTGCTGAGCTGTGGCTGTCTCAGCGCCGCTGTTTCTGACTGCTACGCTGAATTAATTATGTGAGCAGTTGTGATGTAGGTGCTGGAAATGTTTGTGGCTGTTCAGAATGGAAGAGCTGCTCTTAAATGAATTTCTTTGTCATCCTCTGGAGCCTTTTTTGGTTTGTTTTTACTACTTACTCTTTTTAAAATAAGAATTTCCTGAAAAATACTATTTCTTATTTCGTGAGCATAAAAGTTGGGTTTGTGCCAATTAGAATGCCTTTCTTATCCTATGATTTTATTCTCAGTATTAGAAGTGGTTCATATGCCTACACAGCATAAACTCCCATCTCCTAAGCTTTATCTTACTGTAACTTTCCAGTTGTATAAGCTTGTTTAATACTAATCAACTGTTTCTTCGTTGTTCAACATATTCTATTTTAACTGTGTGTTATTGGCACAGTATTACTTGGAGGTTTCTCTTAAATGCCTGTTTGAAAGGTCTGGAAAACAGTGTTCTTTGGAAGATTGGGTTAAAATTACTTGATGTACAGAATTAAAAATATGTGAACAGTGTGGCTGTACACAGCCAGATGTTGCAAGATCAGCATGAACCTGACAAAGCCCAGAAGGGATTCTGCTCTTGCTGGGTAAAGACTTGAACAAATACATGGGACCTGCAGTGTTCCCCCAAAGGCCAAAAGAAATGAATTCTCTCAAATCAGAATGTGATTTCTCTGGAAAAGTTTGCTCCACTGAGAGCACCTTCTCAGCATCTCCTGGGACTTGAGCCATAAAGGTCTTGGGTTCAAAGCAAGCTGGAGTTTGCACAAGGCAAGTGTAGAGAAATAATTAATCTAGTGAAGGCTGAGGTATTCAGTTCTCTTTTGTTTCATGGAGAAAATGTGGCTGTGTTGTTGCTGTGTGAGTTATATTGTTTTCCACTGCGATATTTTCATTAAGAAGGGCTGAGCTTTAAATATTCACTTTTTTTCATGTTTCATTTTTAAGAAATCAAGGGCTTTTTGGCTGGCATAGCGATTTATGCTATTCATAACTGTAAAACTGAAGTTGTTTGTAATACAAGAATCAAACTGATTCAAACAATTTTCCAAATACAAAACAAATGTGTGTTATAGAGTGTTTGTACTGCTTTGGATACTTCACCTGTGAGGTGCCTCTGCTGCTCAGCAGCTTTCCTGGTCAGTGGCTGAGTAAAGTTAATAGGATTTGCAGCCTGCAGAGCCTCCTTAGGTGTTAAACAAGAAAGCAGCATCACCTTCATGTTCTGGTTTTCTTCCCAGGAAAGCCATGACTAAAGACACAATTTAAAAGTATGGAAATGGCAAAATGCTATTAGAATAACAGAAATGTTTTTTAACCTTTATTGGTGTGTAAAATATGTAATGTGTTGTAGTCTGCTCTCAGAAATAACAATTGTATTTTTTATCGTGAAAATGGAACACAACTGAACTGTTGTTCAGCAGATACTTAAAGCATTACTGGGATAGCTTTGTCTGCTCTATGCCTGCTATAAATTTATGTAAACTGTACCAAAATCTGGATTTTAAGAAAATACATGTGCTGAAGTTTCTAGTATTGTTTTTTCAAATGTTTGAGCTTGTGTTACGTGCATAGAAGTTCCTAGTCCAGTGCTGCTTTAAAGTTAAAATTAATCTTTTGCATTTCAGCATGTGCTGTTTAAAAAGAGTGTAGTTCCAAATAAAGGGAGGGAACTATCTTATTCTATTTCAACGTGTTCCTTGAGGAGGAACCTGTAAAAATGCTGCTTGTGTGAATTTTCTCCTCTTCATGGGCAAGGTGGGGAAGTAGAGACGAGCAGCAGTTGGAACTTGAAAATGGATATTTCCGTATAACTAATAAAATTACTCTTCAGGTCACCAGGGCTGCAGAGTCAGCTGTTGTGTCCAGTGGATTTTGATTAAATTGGAGCGCAACATTTTCTTTTCCCCTTTGTGTGAATCTGGCTCTTTGAGGCATGCCCTCCTAGAGCATGTACTGTTTCAGTCCCTATTTCAAGCATTTCCACTCTTTGTACCTGCTTTGAGCCGTAGGATTTTTTGCCTTATACCTTGACCTTGGTGTACCGTGCATTTGGGAAGCTAATAAGGTGGATTTAAGAGAATAGCCTGTCCCTCAAGTTCAGGGTGAGAGGCTATGAAATAAACACACAGTGTGCTACAGAATGGAAGAGAACAGAAAGAGGTATTTAAGAGGAGATTAAATACACCTTTACATACTTTCTAGGTGGCAGGGAAAAAGATGATGGTACTGACAAAAGCTCATATTTTCTTTCTTTGCTAATATATTTGGTTGTTCATTAACCTGTTTACAAGCTCTAAATTAGATTTTTATACAAAAAAATCTCTGAGCTTTATTTAAACCTCAAAGGCTGGTGGGATTTTTGAGCAAGGGGATGTTTAATCCTGTTTTTTCAAAGAACATTGAGATTAGTAGGTTATGCTGACTGTTAATTCCATCTTTTGTAATTTTTTTGCATCCACAGTCCAGTTGGTTGCATTTTTCAGGGGCATGGAAGTCTCAAGGAGATTGGTTTTTTTTAGGGATTCCCCAGGAGATGGGCAGGTAGAGGAAACTGAAAGGGTAGAATTCAGTAAGAACGTGAGACACATCAATTGTTGGGAAATTAATGCAGAGATCTTTTTTAAACACATTTATTGCAGAAGTTGAGTAAATCAGAGAAACCCATCTTTAATCTATCCTGTGCATATATATATATATATAATGCCCTTAAGGTAGATAAGTCTTTTCTATGGTGAATTGTCCAGTTAATTTTAATCTCTACCAGTTCTTTGGCTCTGTGTGTGGGACACTGAACAAATGATCCTGCTGGTGGAACTGGGGGTGTAGAGTAGAGCTGGAACAGTGCAGAGACAGAGAATTGGGTTCAAAAGACATGATGGCCAAAAGAAGTGCTTGCCAAAAGGATGGATTCTCTGCCACGTGAATTCTTGTACTGAGGTGACACAGATTTTTAGCTTTCTTGGAAATGACTGTGCAGAAAAGCTTTTTGTAGGTGGATTCTCTGATATATATACCAAAAGGGGCAAACTCTTGCTTTAAGCATAATCTGGTTTTAAAAAATCTCCAAAATGTAACAATTGCAAGATGCAAACCATTCAGGAAAGAACCTTTAGTGGTTTCAATGCCCACTGAATTACATTGCCACTTCTTTGTTCTAATAACACAAAGATAAATCTCGCGTTGCATCAAGGGGAAAATAGTTTTGACTAACTTTTAACAGAAATACAAAAATGATACCAATTCACCGTATTTTCTTGGAAGTTTCTGTTCTGAGAAAGGAGGTAGTGTATAAATAGTTTGAGATCTTAAGGAAAATTGAAATTGAGCAGCTTTTTTGTCTGTGAACGTCCTTTATTAGAATATTACACATATCAGACACTAGTTCAACCCAAAATAAATGTGTTTATGGTGTGGTGGGCTCTGTCTTGTTCTTCATTACCATGGCAAGTATTAGAAACACCTGGAAATAATGAAGGGCTTTTGGGTATCTTTTCATTCTCTGTTGCTGGTAAGAGTTAATTGAACTCAGCATAGTTATTTTCCAGTCAGAGCAGTGCATCAACTAATTTTTACATGCTGAACTACGAGCTGTTCATCAAAACCTCACTAATAATTGTAAGAGATGAGAATCGCATCAGATGTCTTGAGTCAGTGTTGACAAACCATGAACAGCTTCAGAGGGTTTCTCTTGGCACTGCTTGATACATTGCACTTTGCTTTGTATCTGGAGAAAGCAGAACATAAAGGTGCAAGTGCATTTTGCTGTGTAAGGCTTTTGGGTGCTCACAGCTGAATGCTTTATTTAAGGGGAAAGCTAATAGGTTACAATCACTGATGTGCTGGAGAAGAACAGGAGTGATGGTGACTTGAGTGACTCCTCTGTATGTGGATCTGATTACAGCTCTTTCTTTAGGCACTGTAGGGTTTAACTCTGTGGGATTTGGTTATGAGGGTAAAATAGAAGTGAGAGATCTCTAAAGATGGGTTTAGAGCATGGGAGTTTATTCTGAAAGAGCGTGGGTGTGAGAGGCTGCTGGGCTGCAAGACACAGCTCAGAGCAGGCCAGAGAGAGAGAGAGAAAGAGGCAAAAAGAGAGAGCAAAAAGAGAGCGATTTGCTGTTTACAATACAATAAATCATCTTCTCTGTTGAATATTCTAATTCTCTTTAACCAATCTGAGACAAGCTACAAACTCTACAATATTTGCATGTAACCTATAAGAATCATCACATTACCATATGGGGTTATATTTTAAACCCTAAAAAAACTGCTTTTGGGAATCTCCTACCAGGCAGGCAGGGTTTGCTCTGCCCTTTGGCCCTGCCTGGGCAGAGGGCATTGTTCTATCCAGAAGGAGGATTCCCTTCAGCCAGCTCTGCCATTGTTTCTTAGTTACTCTTCAACTCAAACCTTGTCCTCATCTCAATTTCGATTCTACTTTCCATATTTCCAGCATCTTTTGCAAGGTAATCATATCTATAAGGCTTTCCTATTTCATTTTCCCCAACAAGGCACTTTGCACTATAATAATACATCTTTTCCTGAAACAGAAGTATCAGTACTTAAGTTATGGTTCCAAGCATGGCAAAGCTCTCTGAAGCTGAAATGGGACTCCCCTTGCTCCTTACCCACTTTGTTCTTCTTCTTCCCTTGGAAAGTCTTCTTCTGTTCTGACAAGTTACATCCTTCTGGAAAGGTGTAGTGAAAAAGCCATCACAATGGAACCAAAAAGTGGGAATCCAAGTGTGGAGTGTGGCCTGCTTTGAACAGTGCTCAGCCATCCCATTGCTGTACCCTTGCTCTTCACCCTCATGCTGAAGCTGTGACAAACCTTTCTAAGTTTCCTGCCACTGGAAGGACAGGGCAGTTCTCCTTTCTTTCCCTCTCCTTCATGATTCAGCCTCTGTCTTTGTATCTGTTTTCAGTCTTTGGCTTCCACACGTAGATGATTTAACTTGAAAGTTAAAAAAGAATTCTGTTTTTATGAAGTTAGTTTTCTTCTGTACTGCTAACTAAAATTCTCTCCCTGGTTAGGTGAGCACCAGGGAGGGCAGGGTGAGGGAAAGAGTGGAGCCATCTTGTGACTGGGGAAGGAACAAAACTGAAGCTTTTCTTTTTCAGTGCTGGACAGTCCTTAGGTTGTTAAAAAACCCAAAGGTGTTGTGAGGCTGTGGTTTAGACAGCTCAAAGCAAACTAGAGTGGTCTGCTCAGTCCCACGTCGATGGCATTCACTCTGCAGGCCCTGTCTGATTTTCCAGGTATCCAGGCTGGCAGCTGGGCTGCCAGAATTGTTTTTCAGAAGGGTTAATTTTCTGATGCCCAGTGCTGTGGGCTAATCATGCCAGCCATGGGTGAGTTGAATGCTGCTGTGACCCCATGGGAGGGATGGCCAGGGAAAAGGGGGTTGCCCTGCAATTTTGTCAACTTTGGTTGTTTCCACTATTAAAACATTTCAAGTACTTCTCCATCCAGGTGAGTTTTGTAGATGAGATAATTGATATATATAGTGCAAACAAGAGGGAGATGTGAATAAGACAATGTTTCTGCAGCCCTGAGGAAGATTGAATTACTGTGAGAATAATCAGGGGTTTGTGAAAAATATGAATCAACAAAGGAGATGAAGGAGGCTCTGATGGATAGAAGGTACTTGACTGGGGCTTCTGGGAGTCAATATGAGACATTCTTGGTGTGTTCCTGGCAATCATGTTCCCATGGTGATAGGAAAGCACTCAGTTATCTGTGTCTTGTTCTGGACTTGTATTGGACAGATGGAAATCAAAATACAGATCTTATACTTCTTGCATAATTAACATTTGCATCTCACTGCTGCGAGATGTAACTGAGGCCAAAAGATTAACAGGATCAGGAAAGAAAAGGGATTATTCATTTACAGTACATTATGCTAGGTTAAATGAAAGCTTTGTAAAGCCTTTGTAAAGAATTGAAAAACCATTATACAACAGGGAACAAATAAAGTGCTAACCAAAGGGGATTAGGAAGAAACTTCTCTGGTAAGTGAGCTATTCCATGGGTGTCCTCTGTGAGGTTTCTTGTACCTCATCCTAATCACACTCAGGCAAGTTTTAGGTTCAGCAATTAATCTCTTTACAACAATTCTTATGAGCATTTAAACAGATGCTGTCTGTTGATTCGAACAGAAATGTGTAGCTGGAAAGGCTGCTTGGGGAGGCAAAGTTTCAATTTAGTTGTGCTTGAGATCTCTTTCCAGGAGAGAGAGCCTCTGGAGAAAGGCCAGGGTCTGCCACCATCAAAGTGCAACCAGAAACCTGACAAAGAAATAGCAAGGGTGATTATTTGAAGTAGGAGTGTGGTGAAATTTGTAGGTGAGGAGCATGTGGAACATCAAGTCTGTGCTGGGGGAGTTGGGGAATTAATGTAAGCAATTAGAGAATTTTAAAATTCAGCTAAAATAGTGTGCACGTGACTGAGACCTGTACATGTTTCTGGTTTCAAGTGTGATCATAAAAAGAAAACTTATTAGTAAAAATTGGTGCTGAAACCAAATAATGTGATCTCAGCAGCAATAAAAAGGGGCCTTACAATATGATACATATGTTTCTGTAATTAGCAGGACAAAACCCCTAATAAATTAATCATCAGTTTGATTGTTAATTTAATAGGCAAACTGATGATTCATTGCACAGATAGGGTAGATTAACTGTTATATGAAGTAATACTGTAGGATTGCTAACTTGTGCAGTGAAGTAAAATGTGAAAGAGGAATTGTGAGGAATGCCTTTTGAGGGGACTTCCTGATATGTGTTCTACCTGTTGACTTTTGCAGCCAAATAATCTCTGAGGGAGCAGCTCATGATGAATGTACAAGTATTGGTGACTGAGATTTTAGTACAAAAATGAGGGAAATGAAAGAATAAACTCAGATAACTTATTTAAAGTTGTACCTCAGCTACTGGGTAACTACTACCCATCCAAGGCAAAAAGCAAAAGGTGGATAAGTAGCTGTCCATCCTCTGCTATTTAGAAGGATGCTATAGATTTTTAGATTCTTAAAAAAAAAAATGTTGAAAAATCTACATATTAAATACCTTATATGACTTCCCCCCTTCCTGATGAGGCAAAAACAAGTCCAAGTGGTGTTCAGTCTCTTTCTGCAGGCTTAGGAGGATTCCAGCTCCAGTTTTGTCAGTTTGCTCTCTGCACTTTCCTTCTGAAATAGCAATCTGTGTATTTATCTCTCCTCAGTGGTCATGTCCTGGTTAGCAAATAAGGAGGAGAGGCAGTGGCCTGGCTTGGGAAGCACTGTCTGATGTAGTCATGTGGAATTACCTTTCTCAAGCTACTGAAATATAAGTACACATGAAATTGTTTGGAATACCCTAATCTATTTTTCCGATAGTGTTCAGCAAGCTGATGAAGCTCAAGTGATGCCAATGAATGCTTTTATTTCAAAATTTCCATATACCACTTGTTATGATTATGAAGGACGAATTTCTCTGCAGGTAGAACTTCATGAGCCAAAGTGAACCACCACAGCAGCAGCTCTCACCCTGCTCCCCATTTATCAACTTCTGCACTATTTAACACCTCTCTGGCCTCATGAAGTAGTGCCAAGAAGCCCCCCCCAAAAGAGGAAATTATGGAATTTCCACTCTTCAGTGGGAGTCAATTGTTGGGTTGACTGACCAGTCTGAGGTGGTGTAGTCCCTGGGCACTTTCTGAAATGTGCAGAAAGGTGAGGACCTCTGTTCTTACACAGAACACCACCTGCTTTTGAGTGGCCTGAAGTGTTTCCTAAAAATGGGGAGAAAATGGCATTCTCAAAATAAATGGGAATGGGAAGGAAGAGGAATGCTTGAGAGGAGTTGGATTTCTAAAATCTTCAAGGCAATGCAGCTTGCATTTAGTGATTTAGGCTGACTGGAAAGAAACCCCTCTAATTTGTTGATTTTATGTATTTGTTGATGTCAGTAAATCTTAAGCAACCAAGGAAGCTGCAGAAAAGGGGGTGGAAAAATGAGTGAGTCAATAATGTCAAAAAATGGGGCAGTTTTATTTTAAAAGCTGGAGGTCAGTTGCACTCGCTTGAGTAACTAGATAATTTTATTTGCTGATAGACAATTTTTGGTCAATAAAAATAATCTAATGTCAATTCATACCATTTTCTGGGGTAGGAGAGAAAGTCTTTTCAGATGAATTTGCTGTAAGCCTTTTCAGTTCTTGTTAAGATTAAAGCTCTGTTTTGTAATTGTATTGATAAAATGCACTCTTTTATAATGTATCTGATTTAGAATGGCTTACTTCATTGATTACCAAATTAAAGTGATACAAAATCAATAGTAACACGTACTAAAAGGATTAAGGACAGGATAACTGAAAAATCTCAATTCAGTTGTTAATGGAAAGTCAAAATCTACTAGCTGTGTCTTTTTCTTCAGCAAGTGCTTTCTGTATCTGCCAGTGATCAGGAAGAAATACAGAAAATTCACTGATAAAGTTTTCATTGGATGCAAACTCTGGTGGAGTTGCTACTGTCAAGCCTGTTACTGCAAAGGGGTTTAAGTCATCAGGTTTTTTTTTTGTTTTCTGGGAACTTATCCATGTATTTTAATTCAGCTAAATAAGAGTGTCTGCTAAACATCTAGCAAAAGTTAAAAAAAAAGGTAGATTTCACTTTTGGTGGAGAAGCTTGTGCTCTGAAACCTGTACACTCTAAAAATGAGTTGAATTGTGATGAATTAGTCAGGAAATGGCTTTTGGAGTGAGGCAGTACCTATGCTAACACAGTGCTTGAATTACAAATATGATTGAATTACAAATCTTACAAATATGAAATACAAATATAGTCTAACCTTATGGTGCTGCCAGGAAATCTGCAACATCAGGAGAGTTGCTAACAAAGCCAGAGATGTTTCTGAGAAGAGGTGTGATGGATTCAGAATGTGCAAAGCCAGTCAGACTGAATTCAAAATTCAGAATCTTTGGTTACACCAAGTTTGGCCTAGTGAACAGTGATTTGGTCTCAGAGAACAATGGGATTTATAGTTAAGGGAGCCTCTCTAAGCAGCCCAAGGTGCACAGTAAGATCCAACTGCTGGAGACTGATCTGGGTAATTTCAGTCTTAGAGCATGCCTTGTAAAAATTGGGCTGCCAGTTAACAGCTGAAGCTAAGAAAATAGCTTTATAGGTTTATAGCTCTGTCTCTTAGAGTGTGTTAATGAGAGTGTTAATCTAATCTATCACCTGGAAATTGAGGCTGAAGTTACACAGGGAGGCTCAGTGGCCTCCTTTTATTACAAAAATGTGTTCAGGTCTCTTCAGAAGGCAAAGCCTTCACTCCTCCCTGGTACCTTGTCCCCTCCATCCCCTATTTAAGTTGTTCAGAAGCACCATGGGTAGGGTTAGAGCTGGTGAAATGACATTTGAATTGCATATGAGCAATTTCAGTTTGTCCTCAGCATGCCTCAAATGTCATCAAAAGGAACTATAGCAGGGATTAGAGCTGTAGAGCACAGAATCATATGTACTTAAATATTTTATAGTTTTGAGATGTACAAAACTTGTCTCTTTGTTGGTGAAAGCAGAGAGCGTGTGTGTGTGTGTGTGTGCATGAGTAAATTTGCATTTAGAGTGTCTCCTCCTTAACACCTGACATTAAATATTTATTTGTTATAGCAGTATTAGCTGGTATTACTACTAATTCTTTCAAAATTGCATGTTCACTTCCAGTGTAAAATATCTTCATTTTCAGCCTCTCAGGTTCCAGACTCTGCCATTTGTATGTCCCTTTTGTTTCCTTCTGTAAAATGTGTAAACTTATTGGCTTCCAACCCAGACTGAGTGCCTTCAGTTTTTAATTCTTTGGCTTTTATTAATATGCAGTGGACTGTCAACATTAATATGGTGTGGTTCTTAAAGTGCAAATTATGCTAGGTGCATAGGGGAATACTAATTTTTTCTTCCTTCTAATGAATTGTGATTTTTTCCTTTTTTTTTCCCCAATTGAGTGGGCTTACAGTCATCATTTTTAACACTAAATGGCATGTTTCTCTTGCTCAGTGGTTGTGCCCTGCTAAAGCTTTGTGTGTTCCCCTGGTCATTTTAATGCCACCAGCTCAGCTGTTTCTTTGAAGTGCTGCTGATTAGTCTGAAAAGAAATCTGGAAGGCAGAAAAGGAAGAGAAGAAAACTAAAAGTACTTAAGCAAATGAGCTGCTTTCAAGTTAGTGATGGATTAAGGCTTGTTCCCACAGGTGGGATAATGGGAAAAGCTCACAGGTGTACATATGTTATGGAGGAATAAAATTTATAATTAATGTCCAGTATGCACATTTGTTTATATTTCCCTTTTCCTGGATAAATGCACATTCTCATCTGAGATAAATCATTATGGCAGAATTGTGGCTTCTTGTGAAGTTCCAGGTTGAAGGTTCCTGGGTAAGCTTGCCATGCCCTCCTTGAGGGCAAACATTTGTGACATTGTGTGAAATCAGCACAAACACGAGTGGCTGATCCTGAGTCTGCTTCTTATCAACTCCTACTCTTTTGGAGACTGATAAGTATCATGTTGTTATTTTTACTTAACCAGGTTTCTGAAGGAAAGAGATGTTATGTCTTTCTGACTTTTCCTCTCCACTCTCCCTCGTAAATCGTTGTCCAATTTTAAGCAAAATGAGAAGATTTTGAAGTTTCAGTGCTACTAAGTTTCTGGTGAATAAGAGATAAGATCCTGAGTTGTGCAGTTAATGTAGGGATTCCTAATGCTTCAGGTGTGAGATCTTTCATGTTACAATTTTTCATGGCAATAGCCACTATATTTTCATGCTCAACAAGTAGTCAAAAAACCAATCAAATGCTGGGACCTACCAAGAAAAGATCAGAGTGCAAAGCAATATAAGAAAAAATAGCTTTGTGCCACAATCCATTAATGCTTCTTTCTCTTGGGTACTAAACTGTGCAGCTCTTCTCCTCGGACGTTAAAAAAATATGTAGAAAATATGTAGGAATTATTTTACAGAATCCATTCCCACTTTTAATGGACAACTGTGTAGACCTGAGATTATCATACTAGAAGACAGAGCTAAAGGGGGATATGGCAGAAAGCAGTGAAGTGTCATGGAATTAATAGAAGGGGGATCTATGTTTGTAGGTGAGGAGCAAGGGATAGGTTTTGTATGGAATGAAAAACTGTTTGTCAGTCACAGCCCAGCTTGGAAAGCTGGTACAGGAAGAGAGTTCAGGGAAAATTTGAAATATTACAAAGCCCTTGTCACAGAGATTCTGTCTTGTGGAAGCCTCATAAGTTGTCCAGAAATATTTGAGTTTTTGACTTTTCTTTTCCAGCTGTGTGTTTTCTTGATGGCAGCATACAGAATGCCAGGCATTTACCAAATTCTGCAATGTTTCTTCAACTTCAGTCCCTTGCAGCAGGAAAGAGAAGCCATTTCCTTTACAAGGCATCACCTCTTCTAAATAACAGATATTCACTTCACATGCTGAGCAATTGCTGGACTAGGAGCATATCCAGAGGTTTATTTTCCTGAGTTAATCAAGGAAAAAGGGATGTACTTTTTAGTGGATGTTTCCTTTACAAAATGAGGTAATTGGTGTTTCAGTGGCTGAGTGTTTAAACTCTGTAGCCAATATGAAGCAGATAGAACCTCCTTCTTGTGGCCAGCTGTGTGAGTTGCTATGGGAACTCGGTGGGGACTATTTCACATTTCTGCTCCGGGGACCACACCTGCCTTATTTGCATTCAATTTAAGTTGGGGGAAATTTAAAAGAAGAAAAGAGGAGTGTAGACTTGCTGGCAAAAAAAAAAGGGCTTGTCATTTCGAGACTGTCACATTGGATGGAAAAGATGCTGGTATTCAGGCTTCTTGCAGGCTCATGCAGGGGTCTGAATTTTGTAGCCTTTTTTCATGCATTTCACCAGTGTTGTGAGGCTGGTTGGAAATGAAATGTCACAGAGGATTTTTTTTTTTATTATTTATTGCCTTTGACTTAGTTAAATCCCAGAGAATTTACTAACTTTCTCTGCATTTTTAATGAGTATTCTCTCTGTGATGGTGAGGGATTGTGAAAGCAATGTGGAATACAGGTCCTTCTTTTGAAATGGCATGTTAGATCAACTCAGTGCAGTATTAAAATGTCAGTGCAATATTGAGTGTTGCTGGAGAGCTTAGCTTGAGGGGTTTTTTTCTGAATACTGAATTGCTCTTCTTTCAGTGGTGACTGACTTCCTGAGCAGGCTGGGGAATGATTTTCATTCAGGTCAGCACCAGTGGTCAGTTGGGCTGTTTGTAGCTGGATTTTTGGGATGATGGTATCCTGGCACTTTAGGGCTTTACTTTTTTCTTGTTCATTCTCATGACTGCAACTTGCTTTTTAACCAAGATTGGACAAAAGTGATGAAAACACCACTGTATGCTGACATGCTCTTTATGCTGTTTCTTCCACTGCAGGAAAACAGAACATGTAAACTGTTTTCAGAACAATAGGCTTAGAACTTTGAGAAAATCTGAGATCACTACCTTGCTTTAAAAATTAATAGAATAAATAATAAATACTGTATGTAATTCAGTGTATGTTTTATAAAAAACAAAATACATATCAATTAAAAAGTAGATATGTTTATATGTAATATATAGCTATATATGTGTGAAAAATTCTGAGGGTTAAACAGCTTCAGTTCTGCTCTGTTGTTAATGTCACCAGAGCAGTGGTGTCCCTTGAGAATTCCAGTTTTCAGCCTGGCTTGATGCTCTAGATCAGCCTACAGGGCTTTTATATAGAGGTCTCAAACATTTATGAGGTGTACTTGTTTAATTTCTGTAGGCTGGTCTACTATGACATCTTAGGGTTATTAGTGGTTATTTTTAAATTCTTATGTGAACAATCCCTTGAATTTGGGGTTTAGTGCTCTAAGCTGGGTCTGTGCTAAACTCCTTATTGGTATAATTGTGGCTACTCTGCTGCTGCTTCTGTCAGTCAACAACTCCCCATTTTCTTTACTTTCAAAACCTTGCAATTCTAATGCCTCCTTCAGTGCATCTGATGAAAATAAGTGGTTCTATAGGTAAGTTTTTTGGTGTAGGATCACATTTCCATTTTTAAGCATGAAAATGGGCTGTGTGAGACCAGAAATCAGGGTATTTATTTTCCAGAGTGGCATTGAAGGGGTGTGTGCATATCCAAGTGTACTAATTGATACAAGTTGGGCTGAGACTCAGTGTCCCAAAGAGGAAACAAACAGTTTTTGTGAGATTTTAATTTCTTCTGTTTGTCACGAGATTTGTGTGACAGAATTCGTAAGATGGATGTGTAACACAGGAGCAGACTGAAGCTGTGAGCAGTGAAAGTTTTAAGGAAATATTCCTGCTGAAACCATCTTCCCTATTTGTTTGTTTCTGTGTCCTTGCTGCCTTTGTGTTTCACAGGGTAAACGTTTCTCCTCTTGGATTAAAAAAACAGATTTGGTTTGCAATTTCTCCTTGCAGTTGGAGTAGTTTTAAGATAGATCAGCTGTCTTGTGTAGTTGTGTAGGAGGCAGCAGGGCTGGCTTTTTGCTGCCTTGGTGTTCATGGCCCATGGTTGTGGTACTGACAGGCCCTAACTTGTGCCCTGGCTTTAATTTTTGATTTATCTGTGAAAAAAAAAAATGAAATATGCATTTACGAGGCTTGTGTTTTATTGAGGAATGGGCAGCTAAGAATTTAAGTATTCTGGGCCTCATTAAAAAAATTTATTGAGGCATTTTGACCTAATGTTTTCAGTTGTCTTCTTTTAATCTGTAATTTTTAAGTAGATCATGAATTTTATTTTTTTTAGAGGATTCTGCACCTCTTCAGCTAACAGTTCCAATCAGAATAAGTTACAAAAAGCGAGGCAGTGTGGAAAAGTTTATCTCTTCTCTGATTTGCTGGAGAAATAAATAAGATATTCCTGTCTTCAGTGGTGTGTCCATGGGCCTGCAAATAAAATGTGCATGTCTTCCCAGCAAATCCTCTGCAAACACAGCCACAGGTGTCAGTCATGCTGCCTGTCCATCACTGCTTCTGGTAAACTCATTTTTGTGGTTATTTCCTGGAAAAACTGATCAATGCCTTTTCTGCTTTGGCACAGCATAGGTGCTAAAACGGGCAAAACCAGGCTTGTGAACATTTCCTGGAAAAGCTCACATAGCTTGTACTTTGTGTGTAGCTATGCTGTGCTTTTCACTTTCTGCTGTTCTTAAATTATTGTAAATTAAAGACTCAGGTGCCCAAGCACTGCATCTTATTTTTTTTTTTCCCCTGGCTGATAGTAAATACAGTCTTATGTTAGCTCTGAGCAGCCAAAATGATAGATGCTTGGATATGTGTGCTGATGGATGGAATCAGTGTCTGCAGTGTGAATAACTCTGTTTCTTTCTTCAGATCTTGCATCTGGCAATTTTTTGTTCAATTTGTAACATACAAAGCAGCTTGTCTGGAATTTGGCCTTTTCCTCTTTTGAGATCAAATAATTTAAGCTTCAGAAAGAAGCATTCTCATGACATGTCTTGTGGTTCCTACAGGTGTTAATAGTGTCTGGATCAGTGTGCTGAGGGCATTAAAGCAATATCCTTCCTCGGATTTGAGATAGTTATTAAGGAAGAGAGAGCAAAAGCAGTTCCTGCAAAGCATGGGCACAACAACCCTGCAACTTCAATCCATGCCATGAACTGCAGAGATTTTGCATGTGCTTTTTGCTACTCATTTGTTTGGCAAACACCCTAATTAGCTAACTAGAGCTAAATACTATCAGGGCTGTTGATATTGATGGATCAAATTGACTTCAGCAGGAGTCATTGTGAGCTTAAACCCGTGACTTTGATTTCTGTATTTTGGGAGTGACCTGTAGGGTAGTTAATGACAAGTGGTGTGGGGGCTCTGGGATTTGAGCAGTGCTGGGTGGTTAAACCATACACTGAATTAATCTCTCCTTTGTAGAGCCCCTGTTCATCAAGCTAGAACAGTAATTGCTGCTTTGCAAAGTGGAGAGCAGGGTAACAGCATGTTTGCATAAGGCACTGTGTTCTGATTTACAGGTGAGTTTGAAAATAACTTTTAAGCTTTGAGGGCCTGTTCCTGTTATGTGAGTGGACACAGGGAGGCAAAATTAGTACTTTTTGGAATGCATATGCAGTGATGCTTCCAGAGTGTAATAGTTCATACAGCTGCTAAAACAAATACTTCTCTTCAATATTTGAGCTTGGCATGAGTACCCTTCATATGTCAAGGCAAGCCAATTGTGTTGTGATTTGCATATGAGATAATATTTATTTTTCTGAAATATTCGTATTTTTAGTGTATATTGCAATAAGAATTTGAGACTACCAGTATTTATGTCACCTTCATTGCTTGGTGTTTTGGTAGTATGAACTGTATTTACCTTTCCCATTCAAATGTGGGCACAATTTCAGTAGCCACTGCTTGTGTGGAAGATCTGTTCCCATAAATGTCATTTGTAGGAACAAACAGCCCCACCTTAGGTCCAGGAGGTACATGAGGATTGCCTGGAGTTCTCTGCCAGGGGAAATTTGGGGTGACCCCATCCCTTATAGGGACTGGTGCCTGATGATGCTCTGGGTTCTCCAGCTACCCCCAAGCTGCAGCATCCATAAAAGTTTTCATGGAAGTTGTTTTTGGGTTTTTTTTTGTTTGTTTAGGGGAGGGGGAGTTGGGGAGGAGTGGGAGGTAATATGGCCTTTTTTTTAAATCATAGACCTGCACCCATAAATTGTCCCTTTTTGCCTAATTCTGATAAATGTAGAAGTTTTACTGATCTTGTTCTCCAGCCCTCCCTTGTGTTTTGTTCATGTAATTTCACAACTGTCTTCTTCTCAGACTTTTTGTCCTGCAGTCCTTTTTTGTAAGGCAATGTGGGACATGCAAACCCTTTAACAGTCATTAAATACAAGAGGTGTTTACTAATAGACAGACACATCTAACCAAGGTGTTCAGTACTCGTCAGTGTGAAGTATTTTAGATTTGGCAAATCCATAATTTTAAAGAAGAATAAGACCCACATAAGTGGACAAAAATTCGAAACAGATATTTCCCATACAATATTCACATTTTAAGAAATTCGTGTGTGTGTTTAAAAAAAAAAATCAGGCTTAAGTTTGCATATTACTTCTCATATACTAGTTTACTAGAATAATAAGTATGTAATGGTGTTGAACCACACCTCAAGTGTGGTGGAATCAGCATGATTTGCTCATTTCCTATGCTAACTTCAAGTTAAATTGGAAGGAGGTGAATGCCCTGCAGACAATAACATGTTCTAATGTGGATTTGTGGCAGGTGGAACATGCTGCTTAAACAACACAGATTTGTTTTCAAAGGTATGGCACTTAGGGTTGGTTTTTTGAATTAAGTCCTGGAGTCAGTGCTTATGATGAATGTAAATAAACAAAAAGCACCCAAAACAACACAAACCAGAAAAAGTCCCAAGCCATTATGAAATAGTCATCAAAACCTTGAAAACATAAATGAGTGGAACACGACAGCTTAATTCAGGAGATGTAAAGACCAAATGTTTGCTGCTCTTCAAAATATCTCATCATTTCTGAGTAAATATTATGACAATAACATTTACTTAGACAACAAGGGTTGACTGCACTGAATTTGTATCCTTTGCTATTGAAAACTTTCAACAGGATGAAAGAAAAACTTTTATGTAAATATAATATGGATGCTTTCTTATGTGCCTTGGCTTGTAGGCAGTAAAGGTGGGGCAAAAGTGTTCAGATGATGCACCACAATGGCAGAATTAGCTGAGAATTTCAAATAAGGCTGTTTACTTGTGGAAGTTATAATTCTGTATTTTTTTTTTAAATAAGGGTATTTATTTTATTTTCTCACTGCCCCCCTCTTCCCTCCTCATGTGGTCATATTGTAAATTTGTTTTCTTTCTGTGAAAAAAAAAAAGGCTTAATCCATGGTAGTTTCTGCCTTCTGTGGACAAAAATAAGTTGAGGCATAAAAAACCAAACCCACAAACAAACCCTTTTGTATTAATGTATCAGGTGCTTACAAGTATCTGCTGTCCTGCACTGATAAGGTGTATTAGCATTCCTGCTTAGCTCTCCACATGCTTAATTTCCTTCAAAAACGTACACAAAGGAATTTTGAAAGGCATTTTGTGTGGTTGAAAGTTTGAAAGGATACTTATGACTTGAGTTTGTGAGAAGTAAAATTAGATGTAGACTAAACTTCCAATTTATGGCAATTGCCTAATGACTGGTAATTCTAAAGCAGGCCAATTGTATTTGACTTTTTCAGACAACTACTCTTTGGCTTTCAAAGCAAACTTACCAATTTTCAGATAAAATCAATTCTGTTAGCCACAGTCAAAGGGGGTGGCTAAAATTGGAGTTAGCTTGCAGGCCTAGCTATGAACAGGCTGCTGTCTGTCTGTAATTACTCTAAGAGGATTGTGCCAACTTCAGTAACAGTTTATTTTGTTGAAGTATATGATTTTTACAATTTTTTTAATAGCACATTTGGAGTTCTGTTGAAATTTTTGTTAGGTTTTATTTGGCTTGTGGGTTAGAGACTTGGAAATAACTTGAGTTAAAATGTAGTACCTTGGAGATAAAATGCCCTAGGTACACTAATGAAAGCAGCATGATAATGTTGCAGTTAATACTGTATTTCCTTTCCTCATATTTTGTATTCCATGTGTATGTATTCCTTTGCACTTCACTCCAAGTGCAGTGTTTAAAAGGAAAATAATGACTTGGTTTATTGGGTAATCTCATCAGAAAGTGTGGCCCTGAAGTTTGCAAAGGTCATGCTTGTCACTGAGCTGGATAGGGGCAGAAATTTCTTACCTGTCACAGAGGGCATGTAGTAAATGACATTTTACTAATAGATGGAAACACATCCATATAAAAAAACCCCAAGAGTTGCATAGTCTGCAGGTAAAAATTATGTTCCCTTTCCAAATATTGAGTTATTAAGGAATCAGGTATTGTCATTATAACTGAATAAAGAAAGTGACATATTCCTGGGACAGCCTGCAAAAGGAAAACATTCATTGAAATGGTGAGGTATGGAAGACACATAGAAAATGACAAAAAGAAGTGAATGGGGTGGAAAGAGTGTCCTGAAATGTTATCTGCAGGTTCCAAAGTGTTTGACTGAAGAAAATCTGCCTTTGTTATACCTGGCTCTGTTAGTTCCTTTGGTTTTAACTAAGAGTTTGAATAGGATTATGAGGGGGAAAAATATTTAATGTAAAAATTGTAGAATTGGGTGAAGAGGAGAGACACATTTTTTGAGGTACCTGTAGTTGCATGGGATGTGGAGAGCTTTTTACTTACCACAAGCTGCAGCATTTTCTCTTCTGAGAGTTGCCTTTGGAGGAAAAATGAAACTGTGAGCCAAGCCCAGAGTGCTGTTTTGCTTAAACACAAGTACCAGAGTATGTCCTTGGTTCAGGGTGTTAAGTAACTTTTAATAAGTGGCCATAAAGAAAAGAATGGGCAGTGTTGTGGCAGAACCTAAAGAGATTTTAAAGTAATGTATTCCATCACTGGTTTTGGAGCAGGGTGATAGGCACCATTCCTCCCCACATATTTTCCCTCTAGTGCCTTTAGGGCTCCTTTAGAAGTAGGAAATAGTTGCAGTAGTGGGGTATAAATGAAACAGCAGGATGTTTTCTGGACAAAAATAGAGTTGTGTGCCTCTACCATGCACACTGTGGGGAGCAGCAGGGGTGGGAGAGCCCAGGGACACATCAAGGCCCTCTCTGACCCCTTGGCTGGGCTCTTCTTCCTGGGTTTTGCCACCCTCGGTGGCCTCAGGTGACAGAAAGGCTGTGGCAGGGCTGGGCAGGCTCTGGGGCAGCTGCTCAGCTTGGCAGATGGAGTGTCACCAGTGGCATGGGACTGTCCCCTGCTGGCTCTGCTTCTCAGGCTGTGACACTTCCCTCAGCTGGAGTGACCTTCAGAGGTGGCACGTGGCCTGCAGGCTCCATGGGGCCTTCGGCCACAGAGCCAGCACTGTCCTGGCCGTGCTGTGACCTCTGCAAGTGTGCCCTGTGGGCAGTGTGTGACCCTGGGTGCCATATGGGGCTGCAGGCTGTGATGTGCCACCAGAGTGACCTTGCAGCCACAGTGTAGGGGCTCCACAGGCTCCTGCCATGTCCCCTCTGGGAATGTGGCCTGCAGGGCCTGACAGGTAAATGCAGCTCATGGACTGTGTCCCCTGCATTGCCATTGCTGTTTGACCTGGATGGGAACCCCAGCAGAGATTAAAAGGCTGTGAGTGGTAAATTTAAACAAGCAAACCCAAAGCAAAACAAAAAGTGATGCCACATCCCTGGAAGTGTTCATGGCCAGGCTGGATGGGACTTTAAGGAGCATGACCTAGTGAATGGTGTCCTTGCCCAGGACAGGGGTGTTGGAGCTACATGATCATTAAGCTTCCTTCCAACCCAAACCATTCTATGATTCTATGACTTAGATAAAAGGTAAGATAATTAAATTGTCACCAAAAGAACCGTTGGGTTTGGGATCTTTTGTGGTTTGCTTTTGGTTGGCTGGTTGGTTTGGGGTTTTTTTTATTTGTCATCTTTATTTTGGCCAATTTGACAAAACAACCCATAATTTTTTATTTCAATCAGGCTGTGAGTGGATGTTACAGCTCCAGAGAAGGTTTGTGTGGGGGTTGATGTTTGTGAGGCCACACAGGTGCCCAATTCTAACGCTCACTTCCTGCACTCTTGGGGCTGCACCTGTGTTCCACCAGCCCAGCACACCCTGGTTTGAGGAGAGCACTGCTCTCCTGCTCTGCTGCTGCCCCAGATCAGCACTTGCTCTGAGAAGTGCTTGGTTTGTCACACCGTTGGTGTCCAGGCTCTTGTGATAAGCAAAGGGATTATCTCCCAGTGCACTCCAAAAGCACGTGTGCAGAGTGGAGTTTCCTGAAGGTCTGTGAACCATGAAGATGTGGCTCAGAGGTCTCAGTGGGACACGTGGATGAGTAGAAAACCAAGTTGGAAACGAGGTGTTAGGAAAACCTGTTCAGCACATGCAGTTGTTTCCCTGTAGTAGGGAGCACCTTCTCCTTCTTTTCTTGCAATCTTTTTCAAGTGTAGATCACTCATGTTAAATATATAGCTGGGAACATCTTGTGTTAAGTAGAGATATGAACCTGAACAGAAGAAGAGGTCAAGCGTGGAAATAAATTCCAGTCAGTACTGGATGATTGAGAAGTCCCTTTTCTCTCACTCCCTCTTGTTTGGAGAGGTGGTGCTTGAATTCACTTCAGAAATGAGGAGAAGAAAAGTACAGCTAGGGTATTTTTAAAGGAAGGAAAAAAAAAGAGAAAAAGAACTTACTCTTTAATTTCCCAATAGCACCTGGAGCTGGGTGGCTCAACCCTGTAATCATCTGCATCATCATATTACCTTTTCCTGATCAGAATATGGAGTAATAAATTTTGTGATGTCCACGCTTGAATTCTTGCATAAATGTTCTTGCTGTTTAGGACATGAGTGCTTGAGTGGCAAACAAACTATTTGAAACGGTTTAATAGAGCCTCATAGTTAGTTCACTTACTTCTGTGGACCATTTTTGGAAAACGAGATTGGATTCTCCATAGCCCAAAGCCTCTTCTCAGTGCTCCAGTGCACTTTGTGGTCACAGCAGCAAACGCGTTCTGGTCATCACTGAGTGGTTCAAAGATGCAACGTGGGTGTGACGTGCCCCTTTCAAAAACCATAGCTCTGCAATAGGCTTTCTTTAGCCATATTGTGGACGTGTTTGAAGGGATTAGTAATAGATTTTTGGTTTTTTTTTTTTTCTTGGAAGTCATTGGAAAGCAAAAGACTAAATCTATTTTGATTTCACTCGGGATAGATTAATGGGTGTCAAATGTTACACAATACTTGACATATCCACTGCTGTTAAGTTGGCCGTGGCAAAGGGATTACCCGATAATGAATCACCAAGCTCTTTAGCTGTTTAAAGGGAATCGTGCTGCTTCCTTGCCCTGGTAGGACTCTCTTCCCTGCCTGGGACCTTCCTGTGACAGTGCATGTTCACATGTGGAAAACGCCACGCAGACGTGCAAGCCCTGGTTTGACAGCTTTGTGTTCAGCTTCTACCTTGCTAATTGTTTTCGTGGGATTATTTGGATTGTGTAGAAAGCTTTTTCCAAATCCCCTTTATTACTGATGTTATTGTTGCCAGCAGGAATAAGATTAAAGGTGCTTAAGTCTGTAGAGTTGTTTCTAATTTGTACGTGTCATTTCAGTGGCATTTGAACAGAACTCTGTCTCTTCCCCTCCCTGCTCCCCTGTGGTACTGTGCTTGAGTTAGGGCTGAGAAGCCAAGCTATTGGAAGAAAATTCATTTTGTTCCCTAATTATTATGCTGGCACTCGGGAGATAATTTTTCCCTTCATGCACTGCCAATTAATATGCAAATGAGCTGATAAATATTTATACCGCGATTTAAATTATGCAGGGAGCGCTTTCAGTGTACTCTGCAAATGAATTGTTCATGGACTTCAAAGTGCTGGCTGCTGTGCTAACGAGAGGAGATTTGCATAAGGCCCTAATCAGGCGCATACTGATTAAGCTTCATTATGGAAACTGCCAGCTGCAATCTTTGTTTCTATTTTATTACAAAAAGGGGAACTTTTCACGCTTCAGTCGCCTTGACAATGTCAGACACAGCTAGCAGGAGAGACTAAAACTCCACACAGCAACTGAAGTTTCCCTGTTCAGTTGAAGATTGCTATGGTGTAACTGAAGTTGTATTTCTCCCCCCACCTCCCCACTCCCTTTCGTGTTCGGTCAGAGCAGTAGTGTAGATTTGATAGAAATTGCCATTCTCCCGTTCCTTGGACTATCTGAACCTGTAGAGGATTCCACAGCAATGCTGGACTGCAGTGACTACGTTCTAGGTGGGTACCAGCTCAGCTCTTTCTTATGGACACCCAGGCTGGGAGATTGACTATGCATAGAGCCTTAATCACATATGCAGAAGGTATTTGTGGGGCTGAGGCTCACCAGTGAATCGGCAGCAAGTAGCTGCCTGCTAGATGGATAGCTAGATCTGTACCAGGGAAATACATGCTTTGGTTGGTTTGTTTGTTTTCCTCTTTTCTCTAGCTCCAGGAGAATTCGTTTTCTCGTGATATTAATACAGACCTTTTGCTTTTAGGATTTCAGTCTGAGAAGCATTTGGCTTCTAAGGAACACTGGACTTGACTTGCATATCTGTGTGTTATGAATTTTAAAGCATTAAAATGAATGGGAGGGAGGCTCAGTGTTGAAAGAATTTAGTAACTGCATTGAGCCATTCCACAACAGAATGTATGTTATGTCTGTGTTTTTTTTAATATAGCGAGGTTCTTCGTGTGTAATAGATAATAAGGGGGAGTGCACAATGGTTGCCATTGATACCGTTGCAAGCTGTGCTTAAGGTTACTGGGATAATATATTTCCTGTGCTGAGATTCCATCAGGACTGCAGAACAGACATGCCATAATTCCTTCTTCGTGTCTCTTAAAGTTATTTATAGTAATGGATCATCTCAATTTTGCAATAGGTTTTATTTATTTTCAAGGCTTTTCCCCTGAATGTGTGTGTGTATATATATATATGATGGAATAAAAAGAATAATGAAAAGATATAAGTTCATGTACGAACTTAGATTTCTAAGTAAAAGAATGTATTTTTGGATGGTAAATTTTAAAGCAGGTGTTTGAGTATGTCTTTGAATATGATGTGGTTTTTGAAAATTAATCTCTAAGTAATTCTTGGCATGTTTTCATTCGCATTAAACTTTGTTTTTTTCATGCACATAAATGAATCATTTTTGCTGTTGCAAATTAGGCAGTTCCACTTTCATGGGTGGAAAGAAACAGTTAATGGTATATATGCCATGCTAAGATTTTCTTTGCTTTGCCAGCTGTGCACAATCCTTACAACGCTTCAGGTTGGTCCGGTGTCCATTGCTTGTTTCTCCTGAATGCCTTTGGAAATGTTCCTGGGGGTGTGTGAAAGGCTGGCACAGCACTGCCTGGTGACACCTCAGCCCTGCTAGCAGAGCAGCAGCGTGGAATGTATTCACTCCTGAGAGTTTGATTTCAATCATGCACCTGCTGCTTTCGATCCTTCCTTCTGGGGAGTTTGTTTTTAGATAATGTTGGCAGAAGTTGTAGCCCAGGGCCTTTATTTAAAACCCAAGGAAGATCTAAAGCAAGAAGAAAAGGTGAAGGCATTAAGGTTTGGGGTTTTTTTTAGCCCACTTCATTTGTTTATTCTTTTAAGTTTGAAACAGAAATTGGATGAGCATGTATAAACCAAGCAGCCTTTTTATTCAACACAGAATGAATCTGTAGCTTGAGTATCCCGCGGATATGAGCCAGTTTTGCTGGTAGCAGTTTTGTGCTTCAGATGGATGTCATACCATTTGCAATGGAAATAAAGGCATTGTTCTTCATGCTTTACATGCAGAAGGCCCACAGATTGAACAAGAAATAGTCAGCTGGTGAAATAATGGATGCTATCCTTTGCTTGAACCTCAGTGCTACCAAAAAGATGTTTCTTCTTCCAACTTGCTGCTTTTTTGCAATAGCAGTGTTTGAGGTCTTTGTTAAGGATGGATCTTTACAATAAAATATTCTTCATTTAGACAAGCTTTTGGTAGTTAAGTAAACTTTGCTTATGTCTAGTACTAAAAAACCTATTCTAGAAGGATTTATTTTGCAGCATAGCTTGCCAGAAAAATGTGTCCTGGCTTGCTTTTTGAAAAGAGGTCTGAACAGTTACAACTTTGTGTGACTGGGTAAACTTCCTCATCATGCAGGAAGGCTTCTTGTGGAGCCTCCTCATAGGACAGAGCAGCAGGACCTTACTGGAGCTCAGTGCACAAGACAGCTGTGTCCTCCCACTCTGGGTTTAATTTGCTTTGCTTGTTCTATCATCAGTATCCTGCACCTTGGCTCTAAAACTTCAATTCCTGCAACAAACTAGCAATGGGAGGCCCTGTGTTGTTTTTCTAGCATCAATTTTCTTCAGTGGTTCAGCGAGTGGATTGCATGTTTCTGAGAGACAACCTTCTCAGGCTGTGGTAGTCCCTTTTGTGGTCAGTTGTATCTTGAGTTCAAGCTAATCTTTTTGCTCTGGGCTTAAAAATTGCTTCCTATGTCCAATAGCCTCATGAGTTAGCCTGGTTTCTACAAACAAATGAATTTTATTTATAAGCACTTTTTACTCATTTGCCTGTGGGATGAGGATCCTTCATGTTTGTGTCCCAAGCAAAGAGTCCCATTCAGTGTTCTCTGAAGTTAAATTTCAGTAGCCATCTGTGTGTAAAGGAGTGAACTAATGCTGTTTATCAAATGCATGTTGCCTATAATCTCTCTAAATAAATAGCAATAAACTCAATTTAAGGTGTGTGCAATGTCTAGATAGAAACACAGATCTCTCAGCGGGGTAAGTCAAGAGCAGACATTTCAGATCCCTGCAACCCATGTTCTGTTCCTAGAGTGTGAATCATGTTATCCAGATGTAGAAAATGACAAAAAAAGAAGCCTGGAAGCAATAGGTTCTGTGCCTACAACCTTAGCAGAACTCTGTTTTTCAAGACTGTGAATTTGTAGCTTGAATGTGCTAAGCAGAGGTTGTGAAAAGTGGGGCAAAACTTGCTGAAGTGTGGGCCAGCAGAACTCGCCTGCAAAATTTCTCCTCATTCACTCCCCCTTTCCAAAAGCAGTCTAACACATCTGCCTTTAAACCAAGGGTAACATTGATAGTCCAGATTTCTTTTACAAGTGGCTGAACATTTGAAAGATTTAAGAATAGGTTTAGGAACTTTCTGAGAAGAGTTGAGGCTCTGGAGAGGTTGGCTTAGTTTGTCAGGGGAAGTTTTGTGGTTCTTACAGTCCCTTGGATTTTCAGGGCTCTGTTGGGTTCAATGCCACAGTTGTTCATGTGGAAGATTATATTAGTTTTAAAAATATTGATCATAGAATCACAGAATTATTTGGTTTGGAAGGGACCTTAAAGATTATCCAGTTTCAAGCCTCCTGCCATGGGCAGGGACCTTGCACTAGATCAGGTTGCTCAGAACCCCATCCACACTGGCCTTGAGAACTTCCAGGATGGGGCATCCCCCTCCTCTCTGGGCAAAACCTGTTCCAATGTCTCACCACCCTCACAGAAAGAATTTCTTTCTGATAACCAAACTTGCCCTCTTTCACTTGAAAGCCATTCTCCCCTTCTAAAAATTCCCTGTCCAGCTCTCTTGCAGGCTTCTTTAGGACTGGGAGGCTGCTGTGAATCCTTCGTGGAGCCTTCTCCAGGCTCTGCAGCCCCAACTCTGTGAGCCTTTCCCCATGGCAGAGGGGTCTCTGCTCCTTGGTGGCCTCTGAACCCACTCCAGCAGATCCCTGTCCTTCCTGTGCACGGTCTGTAGAGGTGATGGGACATGGCAATGATCCATCTTCTCATTTCCAGCTTTTTTGGACTGCCAAGTGTCTGGGCATTCTCAGAACTGTCTGAGGGAAAGATGCAGCACAGTTAATGCTGCTCCTGTGTTCTTCCTCAGCCTATTGGTATTTTGGAAATAAGTGCTTTGATGAAAGTGCATGACAGAGGTAACCTTTTAAGCACCTAGCAGGAGAATATCCTGGAGTAAAGGGTTCATTTTAAGCTCATTGAAGTTGCTTTTAGCTCATTATGGGAATGGAAGAGTGTGCTCAAGGATTTGCTTACACTTCATTTTATGAGCTGTTCTGTCTTGAGATTCTTTTTGTAATTTTGGTTTGTGATAATGTGGCACACTGGGGTCGGTGGCAAGGAATGAGGAGGCAATAAGCTGGAAAGCTGATGCTGTACACAGAACATCTGTATAGATTCCTATATAAGGAAACTATATTCTCTCTCTGCCATCTGGAGAGGCCCTCTGCATTGCACTCTATTCAGCTGACAGGCTTTGAAACCAGGAGCAGACTTTTCAATGCATTCATCCAGAGGGAAAAGAAGAGGAATTATTTTAGATTTATATGGTTTTGCATGAATATATAGGAAATAGAAAATAACTTAAAGGCACTGACATTCCAGTAAAATAGAAATGTGCTATTAGAAAAATGGCATCCATTTAATTATAGTGACTGAATTTCCTTTCTTTTGTTGGGGTGGGGCAGGGGGAACAAACACAAGAATAATGTAGGCCATGATGGTCAGACTTAATGTTTTTGAATCTTGGTGTAGTCATTGTTCCTTCCTCCCCCCTCCTTTTTTTTTCTTCTGTGACTTTCATTGTATTGAAAATTAAGTTCCTACCTATCATTGCCCTCCAGCATGCTGTCTTTTATTCCCTTAATACCACGTTTTCACATATGGGAATAATGTCATAGAAAATTTTGAAATAATATTTATCTGGAAGATTCAGTATTGTGTTCTGCTTTTCGGTTGTTCTATTTTTTTGGTATTATAATCTGAATTAGGGTAAAGTATATAGCAAATTTCTGCTGTTCTGTACTTCCTTGAACCAAAAGGTATGAATAGATCTGGGGATTTTTTATTTTGCTGGATTGTTTTACCTTTCTTTCTGTTTTAATGCAGACTCAAGAATGAACAATCCGTCAGAAACCAGTAAACCATCGATGGAGAGTGAGGACGGGAACACAGGTAAGGAGTGATCAATTAGTGCAGATATTTCCTGGTGGAATTCAATGCATGTTGAAAGCAAAATTTCCTTACCCTATTCATGGGATTTAAAAACCCCACAAAACCAACCAAAGAAAACCCTCTGTTTTTAGAGGCCTGGGAATATTTCTGTCATTAACCCTGCTGTATGCAGGGCATTATGCAGATCTACTTTATTGCAGCACCACCCACACTTTTTATATAAGATTTCCCTTCCCCACTTTTTCTGTCTGTAATGTTTCTGATCCTGTGGAAGCTCTGGTGGCTCTAGCTCTCCATAAATAGTCTCATTTTTTCCTGGCAGAGCATACCTTTGGCACTTCTAACTTCATCATTTATTTTTGGGTTGAAATTTTCCCTGGCAGATGTGGGCAACTGCCTGATCTTGTTTCCATTTTAGCTTTCATTCAAGCTGTCAGTTCTCAAGAGCAAGTCACATGGAGAAAGTATAATATATCGAAATTTTAAAATATTTTAGCTAGCTTTTCTGTCATTTCTTTGTGTGTTAGAACAGAAATTGAAATTTGGTGGGGAAGAACAGATTTTGTGTCAGGGCCATTGTGCCTTTTGGCACACCCTTAAGATGTGACCAGGTTCTAAGTCATTGAAGAAGCTTGTTGAGCCACTATAACTTAATCATGCTATCTCATGCTTTAATTCCCTTCTGGAGGTAACATAATGTTCATTCTGAAAGCATGAGAAATGACAGTTCTGAATGGAAAGTGTGTAGTTTAACCTAGCCCAGAATCTTCTCTCAGCTCAGAATAGCATTTTGGAAGAGAAAATTCTGATGAGGAGTACCTTTGAGAGAAGTCTAGCACCTTGTTTGAGGAAAACTAGTTTTCTTCTTCATGGCTCAGTAATAAAAGTTTTGTTTTAAACTCTGAAGTTGTGATGAAATTAACACTATTTAATTTTCTTTGATCTGAGAGGCTGGATTTTTTTTCTGCCAATGCATGGGCCCACTCAAAAGGAATTCTGCCTGCTTATTAATGCTTATTCCTGGCATCTCAGTCTTTATAATTGCCATTGTTTTTTTTAATAGGAGAGGTATAGATTCCTTTTTTTTTGCAGAGAAGTGTTTTATTATTTATTTAATGGTTTCAGATTATATAAAACATTATTTCAAAAACATATGGGCCGTAAATATTTCATTATTATAAACAGCATCAAGGGAACAATGGTTTAAAATATCCCTGTGGACTCCTTGTAGCTGGAGGATGTGTGTAAACCTCTGAGAAAATTCAGATTTCCTCCCCTGTCTGACCAGAGTTCCCTGCATGTGCTTTCTCCAGAGTGCATTCCCAACATTTCCCTCAGTTCAGCTTCACCTTAACTGAGCTGGTGAGGAGGAGGATTTGTTTTATTCAAAGGTGGTCAGTTAATTATCTGAGCATTGCATCTGCTTCAGCAGAGCTTGGCTCTCTTAGGCAAATACTTCATCATTGTGAAGGTGGGGATCCTGACAGAAAACTGATGGATTGTAAAGCTGCATGTGGGTCCTTTCATGCTAGAGAACTCAATGACTGTATTTTTTAATACTCTAGTATTAAAGTTAGTTATTACAAAAGTTTGGTTCTGATTGGCATTGGAACTTTTGGAGTATTACTTCTTTAGTTTAAATGTGTCCAGTCCTTCCTTCCAGTTTTGTATCCTGATTTTTAAATTATATGTACTAAAGCAATCTAGAATTTTTGAGGACTGTCTGTTCTCAGTCTTTGTTTTGTTTTTCAGTGTAGTGCTCCTAAACCACCCGAGATAGTGATTGATGGCATTTGTGATGTTCTTTGGGAGCTCAAGCATCAGTTGTATTACTCAACTTGGCAGATTTTAGGCTCTGAAAGGAATACTCACAGAATGTAATTTTAGGCTTCTGATCAGGGTACTTAGATTATGGTTCTGGGCTCAGTGCATACTTGAGTGAAAAGAAGTCAGCTTTCAGCTCAGATGCTGAGGAACTGGAAGTGCCATTGATTTTCTGTCAGTGCCTGTGCTCCCCAGATAATGCCTGATGATGATTTTTATAAACACTCAGAGTTCTTCTTTTTGTAACTTTCTCTAACTGTCTACTTTCCAGTGACATTTGTAAATCACTGGACTCTGCTGGGTAAACACTCATGGTCTATCTTTTAAACCTCAGTGGATGCTTGTTTGGGTCATTCCTTTTTTTAAACTGTAATGAGATAATGAGACTTGAAAATGTTAAAAGAAATTACTGTGGGGCGTGACTTTACATTTGGCAGAGCTGGTGTTCTCAGGGAAAAACAACAGCTACCACTGGTTAAAGATGACAACACCAGTAGTTCTCTGAGTTAAAAGTTTCATGGAAATTAATAAACCTGGGGTTTGTATTTCGACCTCTGAATATTTAAGGAACATCTTGAAGTCCCCTAAATATATTGGTCACAATACAGTGCCTGCAAAATGTTATGACTTTAATTTTTCTGTGCTAACTGGACTTCTCTTTTGAGCATCTGAAAAACCAGCCCGTATTTCAGACCAATTAAAAGCAGCAACCAAAACCTCTGAGTACAGGAGCTGTTGGATGGCTCTTTTCTTAAGGACATGTATTGGCCACCTGGTCATCAGAATTGCAGAGTTACAGAAATATTTTCCAGCCTTTGGTTGTGGGCAGACAGTCTATGTTATATCTGCTGGAGAAAGGAGAAGTAACAAGAATGTCTTACAGTAAATGGGTAGCCCTTTTGATCTCCTTTTTATAGGCAGCATAAAATTTTCCAAAACATCTCAACCTTTTTGTTTGTTTAATGCATTTTCTCTTGTAAGAGCTGTGTGAATGCAGAATTGTGAAAGCCAAGGTTATAATGACTATGGAAACTGTACTATTATGACATGCGTTGACATAGCAGCAAAATAATAGTTTTTGTTAGTGTAGTATTTGGAAGGATTCTTGTTTACATTGCTTCATCTCCAAAGAGTGATTTTTCCAGTTTCCATAAGAAGGAATTCTGTAGGAGAGAGACCATGAAATATTCTTTAACTGCTAAAATCGGGCAAATATGAATGCTAAATTTATTATTAGGAAATGTGGGTAGGGAAACAACCATTTCTGAGTATTGGGGATATCTCTCTCTCTTTCAACAGAGAGGGAAAGAGGGAGCGACCTGGGAAAATATATTGATGATGCTGAGAGATGCCTCCCAAAGCACTGTGCAGGTACCCACTCCAGCTGGTTTTGCAATCTTCCTTCTCCCTTCCCTTCCTGAGTTCTTGCCCCTTGCCCTGCATCTCAATCCCTGATCTGGAGCTCTTCCCTGCTCTTCCTTTCTAATGCAGTTTGCAAACTCAGGCTGAAGTCTGATGGTTATAATCTGGAATTTTGGGAGTAAGTTGTTCACCTGACTGCAGGTGTAATGTTGCTTTGCCACACCTTTACCTCTGCAGGTACAATTGCAAGGAGGCATAAAGTAATCCATGCTCAGTACAGACTGCTCTGTTCCCTTCTCTGGAGCAGCTCTGTGTTAGTTTTTATTCAAACCAGCTCCATGAAGTAGCTGAGCACAAGGCTGAATTTATGCCAGAATTTAAACATGCTTGGGTTACATTGGACCTCGACTGTAAGGGTGAAATTCCATCCTACAGCTTGCTGGGGGCAGAGCACTAAAACAAAACAAACTCCTGAACTACCAGAAGGGGCAGGACAGGGACAAGGGAGCTGGGACCAAGAAGAAAGGAAAGATGGGAGATGGAGAGTTCCCACTCTTTTTGGGCTGTTTTTGGTGTTGGCAAGCTCTAGCAGTTATGGAAGTTGGGATGAAGATGGAAAATACCTGAATACCTGGATTGTTAAAATGAAAATACTTGTGATTGTATCTGCCATGTCTGTTAATCATCACAGGGTTTTGTATTTAACTCTTACCTTGAGCAAAAATGGCATTCTAGTCCTTTCAAGCCTTTACAAGTGATGACCTTCTGCTTTGACAGCTCCATTTTCCAGCTCCTTATCAGATTCCTTGGATTCCATGGGAGTGGTGTCATGTTCTTCCAAGCACCTTAAAAGCAAGGCCTCTCCTATGCTGGACTCACTTAATTTTCCTTACTTTTCTTAAAAAGACATAGGCATCCTGTGATAAAAAGGCAGCTGGGGTAGCATTCCATCCAAAATTAAAGACATTGTGCTGCCAAACACCAAAGAAAGTTCAAGATGGGAGTGGTAGAACAGAGTGTGAACAGTGATGTGGATTTTTTCACCCTGAGTTTGGAGGCCAGGGGAGAGGGAGTTGGTGTCTTTCAAGACTGAATTAAAGAAAATTGTTGTTTTCTCTCAGAGCCTAAGTTATTTGTTGAGACCTGTGAAGATTTTAAGCTCAGTCTTGGAGCTTGCTTTGTTCCAAACTAAGTGGCTTGTTTCAGATTTCCATATTAAGAGTCAGCAGAGCTGCCAGCTGGAGCATTTCTTCTGCCCACATGCACAGCAGTGCTCTTTTAATATGGTATTATGATTCTTTGGAGGCTGTTTTTGGAAGATAACTAGAACAGCTTCACCTGTTTACCTAAGGTGAGGCCTGCATCTGTCCTCTCAGAAACAGGTAATTTTTTTTTAACCCCCACAAGTTTCCTATTGGAATGAGGAGTATTTGCCCTACAGTAGCTTTTCTTATCTATATTTTTTTCACTCCCTGACCATTGAAAACTAATTCAAAACCTTTGCTTAAAGGAGGAGTTGGTAGGTTTCCTTTGAATTATGGTAGCTATTTGTTAAAAATTACTTTTATATATTTACCCAACCACTTTTCCATTCCCTTTGGATTTCTGAATGGAGACAATTCTGAAGTTTACTGGAAAGAATGAAGATAGATGAGATTTCTTCCGGTTCTTCTTATATACCATGCTTTGGAGAAGGGCAACAGAGTTCCATTCCTTCAAGATCAATTCAGACCAGTTTGAGTCCTTACATTCACTTTCAATTGGAATTTTAGACTCATTAAGCAAAATAATTTGATGTAGATTAAAACTGGAATATTTTTAACACATGTGTGGATCTTTGGCTGCATGTGTGTCTCTTAAGCTTGTAAACCTTGGCCTGGAGCTTAGAATTGAAAATTTGGGAGTCAACCAAGTCTTCCCCCACAGAACCTCTACCAAATATGCATCAAAGGGCCACTTTAGGTGTACTTTGTATGCATGGTAGAAAGCTTGATATTCTATCTTAATATATACAAACTATATATATACACACACACTATTTATATATTTATTATATCTGTATTTAATTGAACAATGGCTCAATCTTAGGAAACATTACCTGTGAAAGCTGTTTGTAGGGCAAAATAGCAGTTTAAGATAATAATAAGATTTTATTTTACTAATAATAAGATAGTCTATTTTACTAATCACATTTCATGCCTGCTTGCTTTTGCAGATGTTTCCAAGGAACAGCAGCCACCTGTTGTTGTTGAACAAGTGTGACTCTTTTGCTCAGTGGATAACCTAGGTTTTTTTTGGCAAAAAATGTGGATGATGGGAGGAATTTTGAAGTAGGAGTTACTGTGCACACGTGCCCATAGGCACTGAATAAAATCTGATTGTCACGACGAGTAAACATGCAAGTGTAAAGCTGGTTTTGCTTCATTTCAGTCATGCAATTTTAAAGATTGCATCATCTGTTCTAGAAATTCCCTGCAGCCCAACACACTCGGAGTTTCCCTTCCTGTTATTAGCCACTGTGGGTAGAAACAAAACAAAAACTGAGAAAAATTTTAATGGAGATGTAGAGGTGTCATTTCTGGAAAGAGTAAAACTGTGGCCCCATAACTGCTGTGTAGACTTGGGAGTTCTATTTTCATCAGGTACTGTTTTCCTTGTCTTTAAGGTGACTTTTATATGGATCTTGCTGTTGGCACTTTCTGAATTTGAAGATAGTCTGTCTTCAGCTGCTGGATAGAGGGTGCATGGAGAATGGAAACACAGTTTAATCATAGGAGCAAGCATCCATTTGGTTCTCCAGCCATGTAGAGGGTGATGGAATAGTAGTGTACATAGAAACACAGGTCATTCGATTATTTAGGTTGGAAAAGATCTTTAAGATCATCAAGCCCAACTGTTAATGCTGCCAAATCCCCATTAAACCATGTCCCTAAGTGCCACATCTCCACATCTTTTAGATATCTTCAGGGTGCACAGTATAGATGATGGAAGCTAAAGAAAATATGATGTTCATTTTGTTCAGCTGACAAATTCTCTATTACCAAAACCTTGACTCTGCTTCCCACCCATCTTTCACTAAAAAAAATGCAGTTCTTCTTACTCTGAGTATTTTTTTGCAATATTATGTTGAAAGAATAGCGGGAAACCTGGAGTGTTAATTATTTTGCCGTTCCTTAAAAGTAGTAATTAATAGTTTTTCACATCTCTCTTTCTCCAGGCACGCAAACAAATGGCCTGGACTTTCAAAAGCAGCCTGTGCCTGTCGGAGGAGCAATCTCTACAGCCCAGGCCCAGGCCTTCCTTGGGCACCTTCATCAGGTAAGAGATGAGCCATTTGAAACAGGAGAGACCCAGGCAGCTGTGAATGCAGCAGCCCTGCTGCTTTCTCTGTTCCTGTGACTGATGGGGAGTCATTTATTAGAACATAAATACGGGTTCACCACGTGGTTAAAGAGCATGGATGGAAACTCACTTCATTGCATTAAGCTGTGTCAAAGTAGGGTGAGACCTCTTTGGGAGAACCACAAATCACCTTTGTGGGGACTTGAGAATGCCTAAATTTTATGGTGTGTCTTTGAGCAGGTTGTTTGTTTGTTTATTTTGTTGTTGTTTTAACCTTAATAGAGATACCACTTTGAAAGACAAGAGAAAATTTAAAATTTTTAGGAGAGGATTTTGTTGGTCCAATGGCTGCCAAGGTTCCAAAACTGTCATTATCTAAAAACACTTCACTCTTGCACATTAACTAGAAAGAAAGTTGATTGTACTTACTAAGCATATATGGTTTGTAAGGTTTTCTTTTTTTTACAAAAAAGTTATTTCAGTGACCTGTTTGTCAGATGATATTCAGACTTCTAATACTACCCCTCTGTTCTGCTGCTGCTGTGTTTAGGGAATCAAAGCTGAACTTCAGATGCAGCCTGAAGCAAAATGGGGCATCCCTAGGTGAAAAGAAGTATAAGGGGCATTTTTTTGTAGTTTTTTTATCTGTTCGCACTTGATGTATGAAAACAAATGTCCTAATTTCTTTCCCTTCCTCTGCACCAAGTTTAAACTTTAAAATACTGTACCTAATTGGATGACCTTGAATGTTTGAGGTCTGAGGTTGCACAGTTATTGTGGTATAATTGAAGTACTGAAGCTTTTATGCCCTCTTTTAAGAGCTCTGAACTGCCGTTTTATTGTATGGAACATTCCACACGTCTTGTCACATAATTGCAATTTTCCTAGCAGATTGGTTTATATAGGACCTAGGGAGTGCCACTGTTTGAATTTGCTGAACCAATAGGCTGTTGTAGGCTGCCTTTATGTGGAGAGAAGCTGACTAGTTTTTATGGGTTGCCAGTGTGTGTTTAACATGGAGACAGATACAGCTGTTCTGCAGAATTCTGTGTGTTTGTTTTAGCCTTCGTTTTGTTGTATAGGTTGACCCAGGACAGTAATTGGGTTTAGCACAGTGCTTTGTCCTGCTTTGGAAATGTATTTATTGAAACAATTGTCAGGATCTTTATAACTTCATGTTTGATAAAGTGGGATTCGTTTCTTGAAACTGGTTCAAAGGAAAATCTCAGGTATTCTTTTATTCACCTGCAGGTGTGTGGGAATCTATTGTCAAACTGTCCTCTGCCAGTGAGGCTGCTGTTAGTGGGGTGTTATTCAACCTTAACACACAGTGCTTTGCTCTAGGCTAATGCAAAATACTAGGCTGTAGACAGCATTCAGGTACAATTTAATTTCTAATTTGGAAATGCTGGTTGTGTGGTGAAAGGGATTTCCAAAGAGATTTTCAGGAATATGCTGGCTGTGCCTGAGCAATATACATTTGTAGTCTTTCACGTGGTGTTTGTGTGATTTTTAAAGTATTGAGTATATCATTTGGATGGCAGGCTGGTGTTATTTAGGTTATTCTCTGCTGTTAATCCATGGTAAAAGCACAGATTACATTAACTGTGTCAAACTGTATTTTGCTTCTGATGAGGAGGGGCTTTTCTGGGAGTGTTTGCTTACATGTAGATCATGCTTAATATGTCTGGTACCTTCATCTAAAGCAGAAGGAAATATTTCCAAGGTGACTCTTCCAAGATTGCCTGTTCAAAATATTCAGTTATTAATTCCATGTACTGCAGTTTTTCCTGTGCTTGAAAATATGTAGACTCTTTATGTGGGGACCATCTAGAGGTCCTCTATCTGGAGGCAAGAGTGCTACATTTTGCTTTGCTTTATTGTATCCTTCCTTGTCACCTGCTTTTCAAATGAGCAGTGGTTTTCAAACATGGCCAGAGATGGAATTCTCTACAGGCTGTTACTCTGACCTTTCGAAGTGTTGGTAATTAATTACAGAGCATTCCTTCTTTACAACCTAGGGGTGCCACTAGAAACAACGCAAGACTGATTCAAATGGGTTTCAGTAAATGAAAATACAGCATTTTTTGTATGGAGGAAATCCTTATTAGAGATAAAAATGCACTCAAAAAAAAAATCTCACTTTCTGAAGCATCCATTTTTCCTTGTTGCTCACCCACAAGATCTTCTTTGGACCTGTTAATCACAAACATCTAATTCAAGTTTTAAGTATACCTGAATCAATAAAGTCTTTGTAAAGTGTCTCTGTTCCTCTCCGTTCCTCTGTTGAGATCTCCTTTTCAGTGGCTGAGGACTGCAAATATTTGAATGATTAATTTGAGGGAGAGTGGTTATGCCCTGGACTCTGTGCTGTGCATGTGTTGCTCATATAAGAAAGCTGGTGAATGCAGTGTTGGGGTAAGACCCGTTCTGAAATGTGAGTAGGGTGGTGATGAGTAGAGCTTAATGCCCTGCCCTGAAGCCTGGATTTTTTCTAGGAAACAGGAATAGGACTAGTTGGCCTGTCCACTCCAATATGCTCTGTTTCAACTTCATCCATTATAATATCTAGATCCTTAGACAGAGATACCTTCAGGAAGAAATAGATAAACAGCATCATGAAAAAGTCTTAGAGATCTGTTCCAGCCTGGAATGCAATCTAACACCTATTCCACTGATTCAGGTGTTAGAGGGGCATGTGTTGTTCTTGGGGAAGTTTTTGTTGGAATGTGGGTGGGGAGATTGTTCTTTTTACATTATTAGTTTTCTGTGGATTCTACATTATTTCATTTCCATTTTTGCACTGTTGTAGGTCCAGCTCGCTGGAACAAGTTTACAGGCTGCTGCTCAGTCCTTAAATGTACAGGTAAAGACAGTTACCTTCTGCTGCTCATCCTTCTCTCATCCCAAACAGCATCTGTAGAGATAGTTCTTAACCTATGATATATTACTCTGTTTTTTCAGGCCGACTGGTTTGGCAAGTGATAGGTATGAAGGAATAACTCTTTTGCAACGGTAAATCAGGTTCAGGATTTGTAAGCATTCAGGCTCTGGAGTTGTTTTAAAACAGGGGGTGACCAAACTTAATGTTGAACTTTAGTCAGGTGCGGTATGAAAATCTTAAAACTCCAGGAATATTTCATGTTCTTCCGTTTATTAACTTGCTTTAAGCACATAGGAAGTATTATTTTGCAATTTGTCCTTACTTCTGGTAACTGAACCCAGGAATATAATGTAGCATTAACTATGTAATGTGGCTAGTTTAGACTGCTTGTGTAAACAGCACACAGAGATTTCAAAGGGAGTCAGAGTTATTGTTGTTTAATAACGTGCCTGAGACAACAAAGCTTTCAAACTTTTTCTATGATGCTGAACACTTCAGTTCATCCGTTAACATTCTACTTCCTCTCTGCACTGTATTAAGGGGCAAGGGATGCAGTTTTATTGAAAACTGGTTTCAGTATTGCTTGTTATTAAAGAATGTAGGTAGTGCATTACACGAAACGCAATAGAATGTGGACCCACTTATACATAATAACAATTTGGAAAGAAGAGGAGGTATAGTGACCTTCCTTTCTAAGAGGAAGGAGGCAGAAAATTGCCTTGGTTGCCATGGTAAACTTCCATCCCTGAGAGAGATGTTGGCAAACAGGCTGTATCTCCAGTGCAGAATGTTTACAGTCCTGCGCTGTAATTATCGCTCAATGACTGGCAGAATTAATCAGAGCCTTTATGTTAATTAGCCCGCTCTGCAGTCTCCAAAACAGGTGGTGGAAAATATGCAAATCTATGCAGAATTGTAATGTTCTGCATAACCAGTTTTAATTATCATAAAACTCTCTCCCCCTCTTCATGCACTTGCATTTCCTCCCTCATGTCTTCACAATTTCTTCTGTTTAAAAAAACAAACAACCAAACCACAGAAATAAATCAAAATAAACTTGAATCCTTTTAAAAATAAAGGAGTATTCAATTAAATAAATGCTTTGAGCATATAAAAGCACTATATATATATTATATATTTTGCTGTAGGTAGAGAAACCTGTGAGGATTTTTCAAAAAGGTTCTGTATAAGCCAACAGTGTGATGACTTAGAGGTACAGGATGAAGATAGAGAAAATGGAAACACAATCTCCTTTCCCTCTTTCCATTGTTCAGGATTTTAGGCAATGAATAATTTTAACAACCTTCTCTCTCTTCATGGTGAAAGGTAGCGTCAGCTTCGGCTGCATGGCGTAAAATGAAATGAGACCTGAAAATAATGTCAGAGAGTTACAGGAGACCAGAGAGTCTCTTTGTTTTGTTTAAACTGCATTACCTACAGACGTGTTTGAGCACTCGTAGCTGAGATGGTGGGCACACGGAGCCATTGCTTAAACACACTCTTAAAATAAACCCAAGGGCTTTTTGTATGCAGATGAAAGATTTTTATTGCGCAGCGTGGAGATGGCAGCGTTATACATTAACATCTGTTTTACACTATAAAGAGCTGTATTTTTTTTTTGACTAGTCTAAATCTAATGAAGAATCTGGGGACTCTCAGCAGCCAAGCCAGCCTTCTCAGCAGCCTTCAGTGCAGGCGGCCATACCCCAGACCCAGCTCATGCTGGCCGGAGGACAGATCACCGGGGTAAGAGTTCCCCAGGGCTGCTGCACTCCCAGGCAGCTCTCACTGAGGGGCACTGCAACTTCCTTCAACCTAGGGAGGAACTTCGCTGGACGTGGCCACAGAAAATATTTGCCTGGAAGAATTAAGCAGACTGCAATATTTGGGGTTTGTCACAAAGTATTTGCTTCCGAACAACAACAAAATTCATTGTCTCTGTGCTCAGTATGCCTTTTGACTCTGCAGTGAAATGAAAACCTGTTGTTTTGCAACAGTTATGAATGAGGCAGTCACTGATGTCATAAAGAGGAATTTTAATTTTTTTTTTTTCAAGATTAAAATGAGGAATGAGGAGCGGGACTAAATCTTATAGCTGGGTGAAGAACAAAAATTTCCTCTTCTCAAACACATTTCTTTATAAGTAACTCTGTTAGTACTTTCCTTAAGCCTGTTCAACCCTTTTGTTTTAACCCACCAGTTTTGAGGGGGTTTCAGTTGCAAAGCTTTGGGAGTAAATATGGGATAATTGTTTTAGTCTTTCTGGTGTTTCTGAATTGATGTAAAGGCTTTCAGTCATTTCCAAAAGGAGCAAGTTTTGTGAATGGGCTGGTTAAAGAGTTTGCTTCCACATAATCAGCTTTGCAGTATAAGAGTTTGTGTGTTAATAAGCTTAGGGCAGTTGCTCCAACAATATATTTATGATTTGAAGTGTTAGGTTAGATCATCCCTACACTTGCATGAAATGACTTCTTAATCTCAGGCTCAGTTGTTAAATCTTCTCCTATGTTAATATGTAAATAAACCTCCCATTTAGTTTTCAGTTAAGCATTGAAAGTTTTAAAAGGGAGACTGTTCCGATGTGTTGTTAAAACCTGGCATATTTTATTATTTTTTGTATTCTCAAAAAATACTGGTTGTTTTAATTCATGATTGTCTGCTGTAGTGAAACATTCAAAACTCCAGGCCTGTGCAGATATGGGTTGTAGTAAATATGGGCATCAGGATTCATTTACATGTAAAGGAGAGACTGCTGCCACCTGTTCCACAGAGATAATGCGTGTTTGGGAAAGGGAAGGGATGTAAAGTTGCCAACTCTATTCTATTTAAAAGAAAAAAAAAAAAAAAGGCAGATGGGGAGACTTGGAGAGAAACAAATGGAGCTCATGTTCTTTACTTATATCTTAGGGCATAATGGAAATGATGGAATATGGCAGGGATTCATGCTAATGTGAAGCAGCTGGGGCGTTATCAGTTTGTTCAGTAGCCATAGCCAGCATTCCTGCTTCACATTCATCTGGCTAATCACTTGCTGTTCTGCTGGGTGTAAATTTCCTTTCAAATCCTGGCAATAATGATTCTTTGCTTTTGCTTGCTGCTTAATTGCTTTTTCCCTGAAACTCCTGGTAGAGTTGCGAAGAAAACTTAGGAGCGGAGTTAGGTTCTGTAGGTTCCAGGAAGTGCACATGCCAGTGGTGGTGCAGCTTGGTTTGTGTCATGCCTGTTGGAGTTTGGCTCCTTCCCACACTGAGCTGAGTCTGAGCTGCCCTTCCTTAAGGCCAGTTAGTGCATAGCCCTAGCACTGCCTGGTTACCCTAAGTAGCACTGAGCTATCTAATGACTTTGTAGCACAAGCGGCGCTTCCCGTTATTAATGGCTGTGTTTTCTAATTGTTTATAGCTCACGTTGACGCCAGCCCAGCAACAGTTATTGCTGCAACAGGCGCAGGCCCAGTTGCTGGCAGCTGCAGTGCAGCACTCAGCCAGCCAGCAGCACAGCGCTGCTGGTGCCACCATCTCGGCCTCTGCTGCGACGCCGATGACGCAGATCCCTCTATCTCAGCCAATTCCGATTGCACAGGTGAGCCTTGAGGCTTGAGAGGGTGGACAACTAAAGAGGTGTTTTGACTGATTGCACCCTTGAAATCCGTGGTTCTTCACTCAGTGAGTTTCTAGAGCCGCCGGGCGTTGTTGGGCTTTCCTCGCGCGTCTTTGGATGGTGAGGTTGAGGTTTGATGGTCTTAGCAAGGAATGTGTGCCAGCTGCTCCTCAGTTCCACTGTGCTTCTGAGTTTGTACCAGAATCTGAGTAGGTGCTGTGTTTTCTGAATGTTCCTCCTTGGAGTTAGTGTGAGAAAGGAGAAAAAGGGGTGTGGAAAGGTGCCCGTAGAAATTGCTGTTGTGGAGACCTGTATGGATGGGAAGAGATGCCTGTGTATCACAAAGGATGCTTGTCAGACCCAAATGGTGCTTGTTGGAAGCAAAATGATAGAGCTGAAGAACAGCAGTTTGCCTTGACCCATTTGTGTGCTATTTTGGCTTGGTGTCTGATTCTCAGTGATAAAGAATGGGCACTCCTGTGTGTCTGGAGAATGAGTCTGGTGATGAAATCTATCCAGTCTCTTGATCTGTTAATTCTGAAGAACTGCTTGCTGTGGATGTTCTGCTCACTAGAAGCAGTAAGGAACCTCCTGGGTCTCCCAGGAGTGGCTTAATTCACTGTGGAGATTGCAGTGCCACTAACTCTGTGCTTAGTGTCTGTAGTGTGGGAAATCCTTAGACTTGTGGACAAGGGTGATCAAATGTGCAAGTTAGACATCCTGAGTACTGTGAGCAGGTGATTGTCCTGCTCATGCTGAGGTCCATCTTTCCATAGATTTCAGTTTGATTAGTCTAGCTGAGCAAAGTGTGTTGGGTATGTAATCCTCAAAGCTCCTGCTCCTTAGAGTGAGCAGGTTCTTTAAGACTATTTGATGCTTTCTGTTCAGGCTATTTTCTCTTGCATTCAACTGGGATGAAGTGTCTAAAAAGTGTACATGAGGCCTGATTAAGGGCAAGAATGGAAATGTTGCAATTATCTGTCAAGTCCAGTGGTGAAATGTGCAGTCCTTTACTGTGCTGGTCCACTGGCTGAATAAAAGCCTGGCTGTGCTATCAGGTTTTCATTAGCTGAAGTGACAAACTTTTGTGTGTGGTGTTGGTCTAGAAGTTCTGACCTCTCTGACTGTCCTTAGAGAGGTCAGTGGTGCCATCCTGTTTTTAAAAGGCCAGTGCTGATGTTGCTGTGTTGGTGGGATTCCTCCTACTGAATCTCTTCTTCTTGTGAGAAGTCACATCACCAAATAACACCTCTGTTAGCAAAGGATTCTACTTCACTGGCATGGTGTGGAGATGGCTGAAGGATTCAAGGAAACTTGTAACTCTCAAGATGATATCTTAATTTTTTTAAGACTATCTGTAGGCACTAATACAGATTTCAAGAACAGGGAATGTCCTTGTCAGGCAGGTTTTGGTTATTCTGACATCTTTCCATGCACCTGTCAAAGAGTTTTCATTTGATGGGGTGTGAGTCTTTTAACATATATGTAAGCAACCCACAGGTGTGTGCCTCTCATCTTCCAGGTGTGCATCTTAAGGTAGCAAAGTCTGCTTCACTGAAATGTGGTGGACTAAAATTTCATATTAACAAACTCTGTGCCTTGAACTGTCTGGCCTTAGGTTTGTCAAATAGGTCACCAAAGCAGTGGTCACCAATGTGATGTGTGTGTGAGATGTTTCTAACCCTGCTCTCTCACCTCAGTGCAAAGCTCTGAAAATGTGGGAAGCTTTTATAATTATTAGTTTTGTCCTGGCTTTTTCTCCAGAACTGAGAAAGTCTTCAGAGAAGTGTTTGAGAGGAGTTGAAAAGATCAGGCACGTGCCATCAAATACGAGTTTCTGAAGGCAGCATTGTCTGATTTGTGCACATGAGTGAGCTAAAGGCTCTCTGAAAAATAGGATGTGATCGTGTAGTTGCCACATGCACAACAAATTAAAGTTGTACTTGTATTCTGATGGTTCTAATTACTTAAATGTTTGACTTTACAATTAATGTCTTTTAGGATAGGTTATTTTGAATCTTGTTAGCTGCTCCTTATGATGAAAGTGCAGGGCATAAATTGTGCAGGGGTTGGATATAATTTGAGATACTTATGGAAAACATCTACCACCTAGGTTCAGAGTAGGTAGCACTATGTTTTTTGCTCCATTTTGGCAAGGATTTATAAGCGGTGCTCAGCTTTGTTTGTGTTGCTATTGTAAACATATAGCTGATTATCCAAATAGCTGAATGTTTGTTTTAATTGATGATTTTTGAATATTTGATTACCTGGCAGGTCTCTGCAGCAGGGGGATTACCATATTTATTTTAATTAACTAATTGCAAAAGCATGACTTCTTTAATGTGCACTGCAGTTCACATAAGGTTTCTGCTGCTCCTGGGCTGCTTCTGGATTGACCCTAAACAGTTGTGTATCAACTTTGGGGGTTCTTCATAAACTTCCTTGTTTTCAGGATCTATGCTTTGCATTTATATGATGTAAATCTCAAAACAACACAGATGCCTAAGTTTGTGCTGAAGCTGTAATTGGAAATAATGGCATTGAACTTAGAAATTTAGATGATTTTTGCTTTTTAAACAAAAGTCTTCCTCACAGCAAGACATGGCACTTGACACATTATTTTGCCGAGGTAGAATTTGGATTGTTTTGATCTTTCTGAATTGCTAGGCAGCACCAGAAGACATGCATGTCTCCCTGAAAGTCTTTCCATCTCTTTCTATGTGCTTGTGCTGGCATATAGATTTTAACATTGAGGGAAAACAGTGTCAGGTTTGTTCATGTGGTTGCTATTGGGAGATTTATTGTAATGGTATAATTAAGTAACTAATAAAACTTTCCCAAGGTAGAAATAAAGTTGGATTTCAAATGCATATGATGGGCTGGTAAGGCTATTTAGGAGTGATTAGCCTGGGAGGTATCATTTTCATTTTGCGTTGCAGAATTACATTTCTGTATTTAAACAAGACTTAGCCAACATACCATTTACCAAGGCAGATGCACAGAATAAGATTGCTTATATCAGTTATCCCTGAGGCCTCAATTTAAAAACAGTTTTCTCATATTAAAGTGTAAGAGCCTGATGATAAGAGCTGTCATGTCTTAGCTGGGCAGCCGGTGTTATGAATACTATAGACTTAAACAAAAAGCTCTCCTCCTTTGATCTTACAGATACACTGCCACTGTTTCTTTGTATTCTTTCTTGCATGTAGCTCCATCTCCTGTGGGGGTGCTTCAAATCATCTGAGATCTTCTTGGGCATCTGGGGTGATTACATTTGTTTGCTTTTGGTGGGAGAGGTCCTTAACCTATCTGGTTTTCCATTGATACTTTTTCCTCCTACAGTGTCTTCCCAACTCTTCCTTTTATGTTTCTGTTTTGTCTCTTATCCACCTTTATTTTCATTCTGCAGTGTCTCTTTATTTCCTTTTCTTTTACTCAGTGCTCATAACCTTAGCCAGCTTGCCCAACTCTTTCCATTTGTTTTTAATTCTGCATCCAGTCCTCACATCCATTCCAGTATGAGCCCCCTCTGAGCTGGAGGGTCAGCACAATGTGCAGAGGTAACCAGCTGAGCATTGAAAATCAGTGAATAAATGAGTGGAGATCCATGTTGTGTTGGGCTCAAGAAATAAGAGGTTTTGGTAGCAGTTCTGGCCAATGTGATATTAGGATATGAAATCATAAGAAACATGGAGTTCCAGGATAAAACTGGAGCAGTTATCTCCCTCTTTCAAGAAGGAAATTTGCATTTATTTCATAGGAACAACTGCATTATTTCTGAAGTTTTCTGAAAGCAAACAATACTGTTGACTTTAAAACCACTTTTTTTTTTTGCGCATGGGCACTTTTTAGAATTTCACCATTCTCTTACAAAAAATGGAAGTTTCCATTTCTTAAAGAGCATTGCTTGATCAATCCATCTGCTGTCTGTCTACCATATTATTACACTGCATGCTTTTGACTTAACAGGGCTAAGTAGCCCAAGTGATTGATGGCCAGTGTCTGGGTAATGCAGGTTAAGCAGTCCTTTTCTTATAATGCCTGTCTATGGTCTCATAAATCAGTGGACTCCCTCTTTTTTCTCCTCCCTAGTCTTCCTTTCTGACATATCCAGAAGGAGATTGTTGCAACTTTCAAGTTACAGTTTTAACAGATTTAAAATAATGCAAGGTCACAGATAACAGCACAGTGTAAGAAAGAAGTTCTCCTTGTCAGTCTGTCTTGACTTCTTGTCTCCATCTCCACTGCTGGGAGTGAATGGCCTGTCCCATCCTCTGGCTGGGCAGGTTGTGGGAGTTTTTAGTAATTTTATCAGGCCAAGGAGCAACTTAAGGAGCAGCTCTGAGTTCCTCTGGTTCACTTAAACTCGAGTTTGTTGGGGCTGTGTGAACAGAGCAGCTCCAAGCAGCCACAGCAGGCACTGCTTCTGGAACTGCTGCACCTGCTCAGGGTTCCTCTGCAATAATAATAATAAACACAGAGCTTTGGGAGAGTCTTCTATTCTGTTTGCTTTGGTTTGTGTAATGGGAGGTTGCAAGGGTAGGATGTATTTCATTCAGGCTTTTGTCCACCTGCTTGGTGAGTATTTTGACACAGATTCTGGAAAGTAATAAGTAAATATATTTGATTTTTGGAAAGATGGAAAAATCCAGTATGTGTGTTTAGATGGTTTTCATGGATTATCACTGTTATGCTGGCTGACTTCACAGTGTGTTTTTTAAATTTTATTTGCTTCCTGTTTGGAGATGGAAAGAAAAAGGCTACTTAGGGGGAGCAATATTTTTAAGCAGTTCTCTGTTTCTGTTCTCCAGCTAAATGTCAACTTGAAGCATTTTTCTTGAAAACTCATTTTCTCAGAGATTAACATTTTACATTGAGACCAGTCATTTAATTATAGAAAATTAATAGTCCTGAATGGTTTAAATACATAAAAGTAGGGTTCTACAATAATGCAGTGTTTTGGATTATTCCTTTTAACCTTTAATTATAGCCATATCTATTATTGTAATTTGTTTCAGAACAAATCAAATATATTTACTTATTGAGTTAGCTGCTTTCTGAAATCTGAACTGAACAACTGGATTGCAAACAAGGAATCTGTAATATTTTGCTTTCCTGTTGTTGGTTGAAATGGTACTTGCAAACTGTTGTTCAAAAAAACCATAGCTCCCAGCTAATATGCTTGATTTGTAGCAGAGTTCCATCCTCAAAAAAATAAGTTTGAGAGATCTGTGTGCTGATAAGTCTAATGTATTTGAAAACTCCTGAATTTGGGGGGGAAGGGAGAATGATTTGTTTGTTTGTTTTCTTTTGTTTTGATTTTAAAGCAGAACAGTGCTGGATAAACTTTGCTGGGTTATTTAGTAAATAACTTGACTTTTATGAACAAGAGTGAAATTCAAATTGCCATTCTAAAGTATATTCAGCAGCAGGACTTCTCCTGTGCTTGACCTGTACTTTAATCTCTAAATACTAGAGTATAACTGGCTGATAGGAAATCATATATTGGGAATCATTGCTGACTTAAATGTCTAACACACAGCTCTTTCTTTTCTTTTTTCCTTTTTTTATTTTTCTTTTTTTTTCTTTTTTTTCTCTTTTTTTCTTTTTTTTTCCTTTTTTAAAATTTTTTTTTAAATTTTTTTGTATCTTCCCTCTTTTTTTTTTTTTCCCTACTTCCCATTTCCTTAAGGATTTGCAGCACTTGCAGCAGCTTCAGCAGCAGAATCTCAACCTGCAACAGTTTGTGTTGGTGCATCCAACAACCAACTTGCAGCCAGCACAGTTCATCATCTCACAAACGCCGCAGGGGCAGCAGGGTAAGTGCTCCTTGCCACAAAAGCAAATCACACAAAACTTTATTTTTTTAAGGGGTAAAATACAACTCAGGTGGTTCATACCAATACCCAGCCACCTCTCAGCAGTGCAGCTTTTCCCCCTGAGTTTAAATCCTGAGGTGTGGAATGTCCCTTTGGCCAGTTTGGGTCCTGGCTCTGTCTCCTTCCAGCTTCTTGTGCCTCCCAGATGTTTATTGGGAGTTGATAACACAAATCAGTATGTTATCAGCATTGCTTTCATCCTAAATCCAAATCACAGCACTGTACCAGCTATTAAGGAGAAAATTAACTTTATCTCAGTCAAAAGCAGGACAGACTGGAAAAAGATTACAAAATCTAAAGTCCTTGTGGGAGTCTGGAAAAGTACTTAAGCCTAAAGAGGCTACAATGAATTTTGTCATAAACTGAGATAATAATGAACAGCTTGGGAAAAGAGCTGAAATGCTGGATTTGTGTAACAGCTCTTAGAATAATATTTTGGCAGTGCACTGGGTATGCCTTACATGCCAAAAACAAACAAGTGGTAGGTTCAGTGAAGATGTTGTGCAGTAGCTTTGTTCTGGGAGCTGATGTGTTCAGGCTGCAGTGCATCACAGTGCTGATTTTACCCCATTTGTTGATGCCCACAGAAAACTGCATTTAGCCATGGCTTCTTATGCTGATCTACTCCAATGGCCTTTTTTCCCCCCTTTCTCTTCTACATGAACTCTACTCAGTTGTTCAGGTCTGGTAATCCAAAGATTCTTGCTCAGAAGGCAAATCCTGTTATGCTTGAAGAGTCCTGCAGAGCCTGGCTGTCCTATAAAGCAGCTTTTTGCACCTCATTTTCTTCTGTTCCTTTCAATTTTTTCATGCACCATTCCTTCTTACATGCTATGACTTGGATAGAACTGGCTTTCCATCAGGCTGAAGGGCTCTTGCTGTCTGAATGCTCTCATATTTGGATAAAGGGTTAGTCAAAATTAATTTATTTTTAATAGGACTTGCTTTAGGAGAGATTTTATACCAGCACTGGTAGAAAATGGCTAAAAGGCTGCTCATTAAAGCATTTAGTGATGTGCTGCTTTCTTAAAATGAAGCAGAACTTGTAAACTTGCCTTATTGTACTAGAAGAAATCAAATCAGTAAAATTTAGTTCAAGAATTCTTCAAAATAGGTGCTTGTTTTTTGGGTTTTTTTAACAAATTCTTTTAAGAAAACAGCAAGCACAAAAGCATTGCTTTGAAAAACTCATTGGTATTGATGTCTGCCTCCGTTTTTCAGCTAAATTCTGCTGGTTTTCTAAAATACCTCTGAAGATGCTTTACAAAAAGGAAAACTAGGAGAAGCAAATTGCATTCATCTCCCAAAATGAGTTGTTTACATCACAGAAAGGAAGCAAGGCTCTCTCTCGTTTGTTTAAAACCTCCTGAAGTAGGATAAGTACTAGATGAGATTTTCATAGTACCTTTTGCAGAGGCCATCTCTGCAAAATTATATCCTCAGTACAACTTAAGAGCTGCACATTGCTGTCATCAGTGACACAGTGTAGGCAGGGACATCATGTTTTACTGGTAATGTGCAGCCTGGACAACTGAATGGCTCAAAAATGCAGCAAGATTTATATGCTGAATTCTGACCACAGGCCATTAGTGTGTGACAACCTTCCAAATGAAAATGCTTGAATTGATCTCATTTTCTTCATGAGCACTCAATGATAAAGCAACATGGATGTCATAATTCCCCTTATATCACTTTTTGATATGTTTTTTTTTTTTTTGCAGTATTTCATGGTTATTGTTAGAGGATCTCAAACAGTACATTATTATTTATGAGAAAGATTGAGAAAGTGTGTATTTTTATTTTGTTATTTGCTGTTGCAGCTGACTTTTCCATGTTGTTCCTATTGCTCCAGTACTCAACTTCATAAAATAATAAATATTCTAAAGAAACTAGCATAGAGTTTTCTTCAAAACCAATGGCATCCATCTTCTTTTTTGATGCTTCATTGATACTGCATGGAGCTTTATGCATGTCCACTTTGAATAATGAACACAAAAATTCAGATTTGTGTATAGATTATGTGTTCTGGAAGAAATTTCTTGCTTTACAGACTACACTACATATTTTATATATGAGAAACACTGTTTTTAAACGAGAAGAGTTTTGAGGGAAATAAGTGAAGAATAGTGTCTCTAAACAAGATTGTAGAAGATGTAAACATTTGGTGGAGAAAAATGTTCTAGTTGAAGTGGCAGAAGGATACAGAGAAATGCAATCATCAGCAATTGTATTTAGATTCTTGAAAGGGTCAGACTTCCTGAGCTGAGATCCAACTTTTGAAAAAATTTAGGAAATTCAATATTTAAAAGATTAATCAACAATAAGGATGTTATTCTACTATCTTTCTTTAACAAACACATTATAGCTCCCAGCAGCAGAAAGAAAATTTTTCAATAAATCCTCTGCCACATGTTTAATTTAGTCACCTTCCTTTTCCACATGTTTTTTGGCTATTTAAGGGCTTATATGAAAAAAAAAAATTAAAATTTCCATTTTTCATGACTGGTTATTGATAACATCATAACTGAAGGAATTGTTTCAAGCCATAGCAGAGATGCAGGAGATAGAAATTTGGAATGCTTTCTTATTAACAGCAACTGTTGTTCATGTTATTGTTAAAGTCACCAGCAGGAATGGAGCACCTTGTAATGTCTTTATACCTCTTGTATCTCTTTTTGTATCTAATAGAGCTGTCTCTAGAATAATCAATTTAACATCCCTTACTGCAATTAGAGCTGCTTCTTAAAAATATTACCTTCATCAAGTGAATGTTCACCTTTTTACTCGTGAGATGTTGCTAATACAAATGGTATCAGTAAAAATCTGAATGGAGGGGGAAATGGTGCTGCATTTAATATAAATGAATCTTGTAAACAGAAGTTGATAAGATCTAAGAGAAGACTGTATCAAAAGGAGACTTAGAAATTCTACTTATAAAGAAAATATCCAGAAAGGCAAATGTGGGAGACAAGCTACTAATCAGCTTTAAACACTGAAACTGGGTCTACGACCCATTCTCAAGTTATTGCTATTTATTATTAATGACTGTCTTAAGGATTTAATTTCTTTTCTTGTGAAGCAGACCATATCCAGTTGTGTTTCCCTCTTTCATACATGTTACACAGACTGTGAGAGCTCACTCATGTGAAAGCCTTATGGCTTAGTCCTGCAAGCTCACTTGCAGTGAGAAGATGAACAGTTTTGGCAGAGATAAAGCAGTCAAGTTCTTACATGAAAAAACTCACTCTTTTGGGAGATCAGTTTAGGATGAATTATGCATCATGCTTCTGGGCCAACTTTTTAAAAATTGTGCTGAAAAAGTCTGTGCTTGAATGTTTGTTTTATCTTTTGTTTAATTCTAGATAGAACTGAACCCCAGATCAGTCCTTGGGGACTCTTGGCTGGCAGGAAGAGCTTTTTGGCTTGGACCATTATTCATGCTACTCTTAGACATTACACAAAAAATCCTGAATGATGATAGATATATTTACTTTAACTATTAAAAAAAAATAAAATAAAGACCACTAAACTATCATACTTTTGCACAGATCCCTACCTGCCTCCATGCAGTCATTCTTTTAGAGTGCCACATAGGTGATTTGTGTGTCATATTTAGTGCAATAATACCACTGGGCTCTTAAAACCACGATAGAGAGTTAGGAATATGAAATCTGTAAAGCATGCAAGTACAACAGCAGCTTTTAAAGGTTCAGAAAATCATGTGGGTTGGAAGGGAGCTCTAGAGACCAGGTAGTATTGTTCAAAGCAGCTCAAATTACTGCAGGGGTTCAGCCCCTCAGCCAGCTGAATTGACTGTGTCCAAGGATGGAGTTTCTGCAACGTTTTCAAGTTCCTGCCCCAACAGTTGACTGCTATCATGTTAAAAAAAAATAGTTTTCCTGTAGCTAGTTGGAGTTTTCCACGTTCCCATATCCATTGCACCTCATTACCTGCAAACCCTCGAGAAGAGCCCATTTCTGTCCTTGAAGAAAGCAGCAGGATCTCACCTTAGTTTTCTCATCAGGCTGAACAAACCAGCTCACTTATCTGTTCCAGCCTGTTTGCCACCCTGGTGGGCTTGGGTGTACAAAATCCAGGATGTCCTTGTGCCTTGCACTGGGAAACCCAAGGCTGACAGTAGGACAGCAGCCAAATGAAGGGGAAGAAGCACAACCCTTCACCTGCTGGCTGCACTCGTGTGAGAACAGCCCAGGATGTGGCTTTTGCCAGCTCATGGTCATCAGATTGTCCTCAAGGACCCCCAGGACATTTCCTGTGGGACTGCTTTCCAGCCAGCCAGTGCCCTCCCTGTATTGCTGCACAAGGTTGTTCCAGCCCCATGCAGAACCTGCATTTTTCTGCCTCAGTCTTCATGAGGATTCATTTGTCCGGCTGGTCTAGACCTGACTCCTGGCCTGCTCCCCATCTTTGGGATTGTCCACAAACTTGCTGTGAATATATTTGGTCCCATGAGCTTTCTTGGTAATAAAGATGTTAAGCAGAATTGGTGTCAGTATGGGTCTCTGAGGAAACACCATTGTTTGGAGTGCCAGTTGTTGGGGAAGATGAAATAGGAAAGCCTTATAGATATGATTGCCTTGCAAAAGATGCTGGAAATATGGAAAGTAGAATCGAAATTGAGATGAAGACAAGGTTGGAGTTGAAGAGTAACTAAGAAGCAATGGCAGAGCTGGCTGAAGGGAATCCTCCTTCTGGATAGAACAATGCCCTCTGCCCAGGCAGGGCCAAAGGGCAGAGCAAACCCTGCCTGCCTGGTAGGAGATTCCCAAAAGCAGTTTTTTTAAGGTTTAAAATATAACCCCGTATGGTAATGTGATGATTCTTATAGGTTGCATGCAAATATTGTAGAGTTTGTAGCTTGTTTCAGATTGGTTAAAGAGAATTAGAATATCCAACAGAGAAGATGATTTATTGTATTGTAAATGGCAAATCTCTCTCTTTTTGCTCTCTCTTTTTGCCTCTTTCTCTCTCTCTCTCTGGCCTGCTCTGAGCTGTGTCTTGCAGCCCAGCAGCCTCTCACACCCACGCTCTTTCACAATAAACTCCCATGCTCTAAACCCATCTTTAGAGATCTCTCACTTCTATTTTACCCCTATAACCAAATCCCATAGAGTTAAATCCTACAGCCAGTATCTCAGCAGGTTCCTACAAGGTGTGGTTTACTCAGAAAAGGCAGTGCTATGCACTCTGAGTTAAGTCACTGAAGTTATTTTGGACCTCAGTGGTTTCTTCTCAAAAAAAGAAATTAAGAAATGGTTTCAGTCCTGTCTGAAAAGAGCACAACTGCAGCTGCCCACCCGTGAGAGCCAAGGAGTGCCCAAAGTTTGTGCATGGCAACTGAACAGGCTGTGATCAGTGAGAGAAACACTTGGCCAAAACAGTCCAGCTGCTTCCCCCATCCCCTGATCATTGCTTCAGTCAGCTGCAGGTTGGACTGTTCTGTCTCCAGTTTCTGCCTGAGACACCTTGTGTCAGCACCTCTTACACAGGAAAAAATTATATAAAAACAGAGTACATTAAACAATTTCCGATTATTTTATACTGATAATTCCTTCAGACCTTAGGAGTGAGAATAAAATTAGGAAGAGTGTAGTCATCTTGTGCTCTTCAGCAAAATTGTTAATGCCAGAAAAACATCCTCTGGGATTTCTCTGGGGACAAAAAGTCACAAAAGGCCAGTCCTAATTACTCTGATTGCAGTGGTAAGACAAGTCAGGAACTCATAATCGATGGTGTTAGCAGTGGACTAGAACCCAAATGTCATCACTGTCAGCTGCCTGGTTTTTGTTTCATTGTTGGTCAGCCACTCTGTAGTGACAGTGTGATGGCTTTGCCCCTTTCTCTTTCAAGCTGTCAGTTGAAAATTCACTATCACTGAATTAAGGTCAAAAAACTCTGCACTTAGAGGTGACTGTTCACAAATTAGTATTTAGATTTGGGCAGCTAAAATCATCTTTGAAGTGAACAAATATCTGCATTGTAAAAAGCAGTGTGTAGCTGTAGTAGGTGGCTGCCTTGGAAGTTCCTGGAGCAGCTCTGTGCCCTCACTGTGGCTTTTCAAAAACACAGCTGGAACACATTGATTAAGTGGTGCAAAGCAAATTTACATCCCTGGCTGTGCTGTGCTATTATGTTGCATAAGCAGCTGTATTCTGTAGGTCCTGAGCATTCTGATAGCAACACATTCTGATTAAAATACATACTCAGCTCTTTGTTAAAGAAAAATCAAGTATCACTGTCAGAAGATAGTTCTGTGCTTGTGTATCCCTTGCTGAGGATACATCTCCTCCTTTTTAACCATGGCCATCCCTATTTCCATGTCTCTTATGGCCTTAACTTGCATAAAACATCCAGTTCCTCACTAAGTATTTATCAAATCCTAAATTACTGTTTCCTCTACCTTTATTCTGCGAAGAGGTAGATCAGGCAGCTGATGATGTTGAATTTAAGTGGCACATAGTTGGTGGTGGCATAGCAGTCCATCCCCTGGTTTTAGGGACTAGGTATATTGAAGTGTAAGTTGAATTAGTCAGGTTCTTAAATTATTATAGTGGAAATTGATATCTGTAGTCAGAAGGAACCTAAAAAATAATAGTTAATATTTTTCACAACAAAGTTAAGGGATTTGACTAACTGTAGGTGTATTTTTGTCAAGATATTCCATCCCTTAAAAATATATTCATTTCTGCATTAGAAATGCAAAAGAAAATTAGCCAGCTTGTAGTTAAAATATTTAGATGTAGGCATGTATCTCAATTTCCTCAGAGATCTAATAAACCATACAAAAGTGGGCTGTTAGAGAATTTATTCACAGATTGACAGCATATTATATGTATTGGTTGTATCAGTTGCAACAGTTCTTTGATGTTGTCACCTTTTCATGGTAGCAGGGTTTTCCTATGTTCAGTGTAATGGTTAAAATCAAGCAGTTTTCAGTATTTTACCTAAACTTTAACTCCAATTACTTTTCCAAAAGATTCCTACTTTATTTGACCCAGGAGGAAATCATCTAGGCTTGTTGTGTTTTCTAGTCTGGGAAAAAGTTTTCTTCTTGTTAGGCTTAGGTGGTTTGGAGAGGAAGGAGGGTGATCAAGAAGCCAAATTAATGGCTTTGATTGGTATTCAGTTGTGGAATTGGATCTCATTGGTGCTCAGTATTTTTATATGGCAATCCTTGGTCAGCTGTTGGTTACTGGAAATCTGTATTCTGAAAGGGGCAGTAACTGATTCCACACAGAACAGGGATGACCTAGATCATTAGCAATTCTTTCTGCAGAGGAGACTTACACACACTTCTCCCTCTTACCCTTCTGTCACCACTTCCACTTCAGGAAATTGCAAGGGGATTTCAGGCTGAAAACTCCAAATTCTGAAGATACCTATGCAGAGATGAAATGAAAGCTCCCATCTCAGGGCATTTTATATTTTTTTTGTAACTTCCCATCATTTGGCAAGAGCTTTGTTTTACCTCATTTCATGTTTTAGTGTGAAGTGACAAACCAAACCCCCACTTTTGTCTCTCCAGGTCTCCTGCAAGCGCAGAATCTCTTAACGCAACTACCTCAGCAAAGCCAAGCCAACCTCCTGCAGTCTCAGCCAAGCATCACCCTTGCCTCGCAGGTCAGCCTTGTTCCTCCTCTTCATCACTTGCTCTGAGGGGATTTAAACTATGGCAAGTGAATGGAGCCTTTGTGTTAGTTACCTGAATAGATGTTGTAGCTGCAATAGTGAATTTGTTTTTCTAGATGGTTCAGGTTCGTAGCTCCCACCCCAATGTGCCTCTTTCCAGGCTTTTATGTTCTAAAGTGGGTTTTTAGCTGGAAATTTTCATGATTGATACTTTGAGTTAATGGCACTAGAGCATCGTTTGATTTGCTGTAAGGTTTTCTTGGAAATTCAGAGGAACAAGGTGTGAGCTACCTAAAAAGCTCCAAAAGGGGATTACTGACAAGTATCTCTCTGAAGATTGCAGTGATAATCTATCTTTATTTTAGTGTACTTATTTTGCAATCACTGCTAAGGCATTGCTAGTCTTGCCAGTTACCATCTGTGAAAGTGAAGAGATTGTTAGAAATGAAATATTGGAATATTCTGATAGATGTATATTAAAATATTAGAGCTCTGTGATTAAGCTTTCAGACTGTAAGAAAAGCAATTTTAAGGTTGCACGTGCCTGTAAATTTAGTTGTGCTTGGCTCTGGGTTTTACTGTGCAGTTCAGTTTCATGGCTGCATGCTGTTTCTCAAATACCATGTAATATCACACAGTATCTTCCTGCCACCTTGGTTACATATCAGAATTTTCTAGTCTGCAGTAAGGTGCCTGAGTCTATCAGAGTCTTAGAAAACTACATTTTCTATTATACCACCTCTAGTATTTTTCATGCACCATGTGGAAAATGGAATTTGTCTCACCTCTAGTTCATACCTCAGCTAGCAGCATGATTCCCCACTAAAGATTATTCTTGGATTTAAAAAAAAAGTATTAAAACTACTGAGAAAGAATAAATTATGTAAAGTGGGTGAAATCACTCAAGACATATTGCAATAATTACCCGCTATGATTAATGTAAATTTAAAAATACTAAAAACCTGTAAGTGTGACACATGTATCTGCAATCCTACAAAGATCACATATGATTACATTATTTCTCAAGTAATGGAATTGTAGATCTTGACCTCCCTCTTCCATCTGCTGTGCACTGCAAAGCACTGCACAAAGCCAAGAGCAAAGCAGCATAAGGAGTTATGGAAAGGCTGAGTTTTATGCAGGCCAATTCTTTTAGAAGAGCCTTTTTGGAACCTTTGCATAGACTTTGTGTAGTGCTGCCTGGACTTGAGGATGTTCTTATTTGCCATGAAGGGAGTCCAGAGTTTCAGAGCTGGTGTAGGACACAGAGGCATGAAATCACTTTTTTACTGAAGGGCCACAGCCAAACTGACCAGAGTTTAACTGGAGCAGATGAGTTGTCTCTGATCTCAGCTCATCGTGGCACGTGAGGAGGTAGAGCTGTGCACTCAAAATGTGTTTCCAGTGTTCTTGTTGCACATGAAGCCTGAGCTGTGCAATTCCAGATCTAAATAGATTTTGTTCACCTGTGTGTGTTTTCCAAGATGCTCATTTTTTTTTCCAGATATCTATTGTTGTTGCATAGCAAAATGCTGTAGTGTGTCAAAGTTGAGAATTGTGAACCTTCTTTCATGAACTTCCTGGAAAATAACCTTTTATATAGAAGAAAAGTGTGACCTAAAGTAAATTATTTTCTGCAGATTGACTTTGCTTAATTTCTTATATCACCAGTGTGTTCATTCTTATTGTTAAAAAGAGTTAGAGGTAAATCTAGATTTTTCTTGTTGAAGAGTTGAGTCAGGCACAAGAGATGGCATTGGAGTAAATTTGTCATGTTTGCTGCATCTGTACATGTTCACTCTTCCAGGATTAAATAGGAGACTTGAATCTTTTGGGCTGATGACAATCTGCCACCTCACAAGAGCAGTAGATTCAATTTTAATTTTTTTTAAAGGGATGAATGCTGAGGTGTCTGCAAGTGGTAGAAGTATATCAAGAACAGTGTATTCAGCATTTGTTTGAGCAGCTTCTGCAGCAAGTGAAAGTTGCTTTTCATTGAACATCTCTTGCTTTTCTTTAATTGGTTATGACAGAACCTTTAAAAGCCTGTCAGGCTATTACAGTTTTCAGGATTGTGTTTGCTTGTTCTGGAGAGGAATGTAAACAAATCAAATTGCAAGAAGTGTCCAATCCACCGAACATCCTCACAAGAGCATCTGGGGCCTTTTTGGAATTGAATTTGTGTTGATGATCCTCTCTCTTGAGTCTGATTTTCACTTCTCCTTGCTGTCTCAACAGCCAGCAACCCCAACACGCACAATAGCAGCGACCCCCATTCAGCCACTTCCACAGAGCCAGGCGACACCAAAGCGAATCGACACTCCCAGCTTGGAGGAGCCCAGTGACCTTGAGGAGCTTGAGCAGTTTGCCAAGACTTTCAAACAAAGACGGATCAAACTTGGATTCACTCAGGTGAGACTGCGTGCCTTACTGCCTGCCAGTGTGGAAGCTGAGGGCTCATCTTTCAAGTCTGGAGGGAGACTACAATTCCATCATTTCCTAGGAGAACCTGCTTAAATAGGGTTATGCTCTGGCCTTTATGTGGGGGATTTCTAAGAAATAGCAGAAAAAGCCATACATCCATCTTACTTCCCTGTTGGTTTTAAAGCATAGCCATTTTCCCAGCAGGGGAAAACTGGTGCATTTACCAGCTCCAGATGTCATTGCATGTGCACTATTCATTCTATGGGATGTGACATGAATGGGACAAAGCACTTGAAAGCTGCCTTCAGAAGTACAAAGTTCCAAAAATCATACAGTACAATTAACTGCTCTGTGTGTTTAAAAAGTGTATCACATCTGTGCAGTTGCTTTGGATGTCAAAGGGTTTTTATCTCTCAAGCATATTTTCCCATTAAACATCAATGATTCCTGTATTTAATACTTTTGCTGAGGTTCCTAAACAAAACCTGAAAGGACTGTCACCTTTGAAGTTTTCTCCTTGCGAGGTTGAACTGGACTTATGTTTGTTTTGGTTTGTTTAAAAGCCCAGAAAAAACCATAGTGCAGAAGAAAAGTAATTTTGAATATAGTGAAAGTGGTTGAATGAAGACTACAATTAAAAGTACAAAGTGCATTTAGATGTTCCATTATTCACTTGAAAGGAATTTGGTTCCAAGAGTCCTTTCTTATTAATACCAAAATTAATTTTTTCCCCTGCAAAATTAAATTATCTGTCCAGGTAAACAATTCATTTTTGCAGGAGTCTGTGGTTAAGCATAAGCATGTTTTTACTAGAAGAAAGAGCATGCAAAAATCAAAGTGTTCAAGTCTGAGCTCAGAGCAGTCAATCCAACATACATGATTTGTTCTCCCTCCAGAATAAGTAAATCTACTCTAGCTGAAAGTATATGCTGAAGTCAGATTTATTTTTCTGGCAAAGTCCTAAATTGAAAAATCAAAGTTCGTAATGAAGGTTCCTGGCAGCATCTTAATTGTAAGTCAGGAACAGAATGTTCTTAGTCAGATGAAGTGCATTTTGCTGGCATGTGTGCCTCCTTCCCTCCCTTCTTTCCACTAGAGGGAGGCACAGAAATACAAGTGATGGACACACACAAAAGCTCGAATAGAGCAGCACAGAATAGGGTAAAATACAATAGCTTCCCTCTAGCCTGACTGAGGAGCTTCGTGTAGATCTCTCATTATTATGTTTAATCTGCCCTGCTGTGAGATGATTATAAAGGCTCAACTAGACTTTTTAAGTTCTGTGTTAACCTTTCTTTATTGACCCTGTTATGAATTTTCATGGTGAGGAAAAATGAACACAACTGCTCAGGCTTACATTTCAGTATTTGCTTTTCAGATTAAAAAAAAAAGGGGAATCTTGAGAATGTGATGAAATTACATTTGGTCATTCCTACCCTGCTCTGAGTTTGTATGTGTGTAATTAGGCTGTTCTAATAACTTGAACCTAATTGCATAATTGGATGATAATTAGAGACCCTGATTACTTTGGTTTCCTATAGTTGGATAAATAGACTGCCTTTCAGAGGATAAAGGAAATTTATTTCCAGCAGTACTGTAAGCTTTTTCAGACTCACGCCACCCCTGCCTTTCAAAAATAATTGTAAGATTTAGTTTGCATTGCAAACTAATCACTTACCACATTCTGTTGTGTGAACAATAAAACAGCTTTTGAATTTCAGCAGTTCTGTCTCTTCTCCCACCCTGAAACGTGGGTGATGCATTTAAATCCTTTTGTTTGTTTTCCTTAAAAACACCTCCATGTTTGACATACAATGAGCAAACTGCACCTTTGCATCATGGCAGGCCTGGGACTAATTGCTCAGTACAGATTGAAACTACCTGAGTGACCATTTCAGACAATGCTATTTTCATTCTGTGAAAGGTATTTTCTCTGCTAGACCATCTGAGCTTCTTAACAGGCCAGTACACACAACAATGATGGACCTTATAATCAGTTTCAGTTCATTACCAGAGCTTCAGTCAACCTGCAGAGTAGATCAGATGTGTGTACAGTGCCTTTTATACTCTGTTCCATCCTCTCTGTGGGCCATCCCAGTGTATAAAATTCTCATCCCAATATGTAAATTCCTTTGCCTGCAGTTGAAATGCTGCCACCTTTTGGCATTGACAAAGAAATGGTTAACTATTCATTTTAAATCAGATGGCAAATGTTTGTAAGAACAACATAAATCCAGAATTAAATTTAGTTGGGGGACTGGAGCAAATTTCATAGCTCTTTCCTGCCAAGGCATAAATCAACTTATCTCTAAAGTGGTTTACATAGCCAGGTTTTCTTCTTCATAAACCCAGAAGAGCATCCACATTACTCCTCTTGGAATGATTTATGAGTTTTAAAATGCACAGAATCCTGGCCTAGGAGTAGAGGCATAAATGTGAGTTCCCACGTGTTTCCTCTGATTGAAGGGCACCCAAACCAATTGTTCTGATCCTCTTCTAGGAAGGAAATCATTTTCTTTGCTCAACCTGCACAATTTGCTGAGCTTCCTGAAGGGTATTTTCTTCCTGGCTTGTGTGTGGCCACTCTGCATGCTGTCAGTGTTCTCATACCCAGCTGTGGATTGTGGAGCTTTAGGAAAAGGAAAAGCCAGCTTTATGCCCAAGCCAACTAACCCATTTGCAATTAAACTCCACTAACTGTGCTCCAGCTTTTCAGCCTCTTCTTCCAGACTTCTCACGCTTTGTTTTGTGCTAAAAAATAAAAATCTATGAAATATTAAGTGCATTTTTTCATTCAAAGGGCAGGACCTTCCAGCTTTAAAACAAAGCATGAAGATACTATGGTGTTTTTAATGGCCACAATCAAGAATGGATTGATTTTTTTTTTTAAACACCACTTTCCAAGTGTATAGCCATATAATATATATATATATATATATTAGGATAAACAGAATGTCTGATAGCTAGCTAAAACTGAGTTTAAAAAGCAATAACAGATGTAAAGAGATGATGATCTGCCTGTAAATCTTCTGGATAGCTTTCTGGCAGATGGGTAATGATAGTCAAGACTGCAGTTAATCATTATTTAAAATGGTTCAACTTTTTGCCTGCTTTGAAATTTGTATCTGTTGGGGAGAAATTTGGTTTGAACCTCAGAAGATACTAACAGTTCAGACAAGAATATTTCTGCATCTATTTAAACGTGATGTATGTTTGCAGACATCTTTTCCAGAGTATTTTCTACAAATTTGAGAATGTGAATTCACTGCATTTCTGCTTATTTGAACTGTGCTTCTTTGGTGTGAAATATGCAGAAAAACTTAAATCTGCTTCTAAAGAGAGCTTGACCTTCACTTATTTTGAAGAACTAAGAAAAAATTACGAGTTAATATTCATTGGAACGTGCTGCTCAGTGATAATGCTAAGAAGACAAAGCATCAGGGATTTCCTGGAAAGAGTTACACAGTTAAACTGACTAAGGTTTGACATTTCTTCCTGATTATTGCTTCAGCATGAATCCTGGTAGCGCCGAGAAAGCCTCTGTGAAACCAAAATCCCACACAGCAGTGGAGAGAACACCACAAAATGTGTCAGGATTCCTTGCCTTGCAAGTGCCTATGTCAGTGAATCCCTTTTTTCTCTTTCTTTGTCCAGGGTGATGTTGGGCTCGCTATGGGCAAACTCTATGGAAATGACTTCAGCCAAACTACCATCTCTCGCTTTGAAGCCTTGAACCTCAGCTTTAAGAACATGTGCAAGTTAAAGCCACTTCTGGAAAAGTGGCTCAATGATGCAGGTGAATGAGTCTGTGTATTTCTTCACCAGCCTACCAAAAGCAGTAGAATTCTGAAAAGCTGCTTCGTTTGTGCCCTTATGGTTTTATGAAGCCACCAGCCTTTGTAGCTGCCCATGGGAAAAATGAGGGTGTAGAAATAAGGGTCCATAGTTCTCTTTTCATGTGCCTAGAGCATCCAAAATAGTTCCAGCAGGAACTTTCAGAAATATGTCCTGTAGACAGCTGAACAATTGCATGGGATGAGGTACAATATGTGTCATGGTTTTCCTCCTTCGTGTATGTTAATGCATATAACTTCTAATCCTCTTCTAGCTTTCTTTTTCAGATGTGTAGCACAGAGAGGGTTGCATGATTTGTTGTTTCAGTAGGCAGAGCTTATTGCATCCATCTCCTTCCATACCCCCGTGTGCATTCCTTTTATCTCTCTCCAAGGGTCCAAATAAATAATCTTTCTCCCTGTAGGAAGAGTTTTTTGTGGGATAGGTTTTGCTTTTTCTTTCCCATATTATTTTTTTTTTCTGGGCTGTAAGTTATTCACCGTGCCAACGTTGGTAGTGCTCTTTTTTTTTAATCTCCCACCAGCAAAAGGAGCTTGTATGGTGGTGCTGGGTGTTAGGATAGAAAGTGTTTGAGAGTGCTGTCAGCCAGCTTTTTCTTCCAACTGTGCAATTGTACATAGTATAAAACTGATGGATATGTTCAACAGATGGCAGGGATGGTGTGTGCCTTCCTATTTTTACCAAAATGCAGAGAGCTTTATGCTGGTGCCTACAGCATTCTCTGAAATTCTGAAAGTAATTTCATGCAGTGTTGAAAAAAAAATCTCCTGCATTGAGAAAAGGAAGTGTCATTCAGTTGTGCTGACAGGGGTTATCATTAGGTGTCTAGGTCTGTGAGACAAAGCATAAATACTTTCACACTGAGTGCTCAGGTGCACAGGACAGTGATCCCCAGCTCTCCAGCAGCACTGGATGAGCCCAGTGCTGCAAGGAGTGTCACAGAGGTTTTTTTTTTCCTGCTAGCCTGAAGAAATCCTTGTCTCTGTAAAGTTAAGGGCTGTGAACAGTGTCAGGGCACTTCACAGCCTGCAGGTGGGGAGCCATTGCCTTTGGCTCTGACTCAGTTTCATGAAAATCTTTGGAAGAAAGATTCAGGCAACTTTAGAAGCTACTGCTTTTAGGTAAAAGTATTAGGAGGAGCATGCCAATTATTCCAGAATTTATTGCCACGGAAGTCAGCTTGTTCTGTGGAGTTTTGAGGCTGAGGAAGGGTTTCAGCACGTATATGGGTGTTCTTACTATTAAAAGAAAAATCTAGAAAATCTTTGCCCATTTGAGTCTATCAAAGTGATGATGGGCATTGTAAATATTGGCACCTGCTTATCAGCCACAAACCCCAGTGCAGTGAAGGAACTCCAGCCATAGTTAATCATTTTGTTTAAATTCCCTGCTGGAACTTGCCTTTTGGTTAGATTGCTCTTCCTGCTGCCAGATGAGGTTAAATGTTCTTTCTTGGCTCCTCTGTGAAGCCAAAAAGACAGGATTAGGGGTTAAGAGCCCTGGTGAAGTTAAGGAGGGGGAGCTGCTTGCTGTGTAGAGTGGTTAGTAGCACTGAGTATCTGCTAAGGTGTCCAGACAGAAGAGACTGAACACTCTTCTGGTTATGAACTTCTCTTCCCTTGAGTGTTTTGCAGAGTGGGTAAAAGAAATTTCAGGCTACTCAGATTTTTTCATAACTGCCTGTGGCTTTCATCTAAGGCTCATGGATATCAGCTGCTCCTTTTTCTCTTGAACTGGGACTTGCAGTGAGTGGGGACTAGAATGAGATATGCAGACAAACTTTGTATAGGTATTACAAAAGGGATACTGTGGTAGCAAGCAGGGGCAGAGGGCATCCTCTGGGCTTACTTGTGGCTTTTTAATTTCAAGCATATGTTTTATTTGTAAATACAAATCAATGCATGTGATCTTCATAAATCTCTGTGTATTTGGAATAGATACAGAGCGGGTGCAGTAAAGAACATTTGCATTAGACTGCACTGCACTCAGATGAAATCTCCTGATTTGTATTACTTTCTTCTTTTCCAGAAAACCTCTCATCTGATTCAACTCTCTCCAGCCCAAGTGCCCTGAATTCTCCAGGGCAAGGGATTGAAGGCTTGAACCGTAGGAGGAAGAAACGCACCAGCATAGAGACCAACATACGTGTGGCCTTAGAGAAGAGTTTCCTGGAGGTCAGTGCTCCTGCTGCTGTGTTCAGCCTGTGAAAAAAGACTGAAACTCCACTTAATTAATCTGTTAGAGTGAACCCATTACTGTGCTGTTTAGGAAAGTGCTAGTACTAAACAAGGGGAATACAAAAGCCGTGCCAAGAAACACACATCAGTGCCTGCTTCACTTTAAAACTGAACCCAGTCTCCCTCTGAAAAACTCATTGGTTCTAAAGTTCATTGACTTTGTGATTTTGCATTCCAGTATACTCAGGCATAGGTTTAAACAACCTTTCCTGAGGATTGATAAATGGGGCAATAGTCTAAACATAGATAACCTGAGGTTTTTAGCTGGAGGGCAGAAGAACCTACTGTGGTTTGTCTCTACTGTATCACTGACCAGATCCTGGATCTGAATCCAGATTTCTGCCTGCCGAAGAAAAAGCTGTGATGTCAAACTTGAGGTAATTTCAGAGCTTTTCAAGTGGGGTTTTCTTTTGTCAGAACCAAAAGCTATGATGTCAAACTTGAGGAGGTCATTTCAGAGCTTTCAAGTAGGGTTTCTTTTATCAGAACCAAAAGCTATGATATAAAACTTGAGGTCATTTCAGAGCTTTTCAGGTGGGGTTTTCTTTTGTCAGAACC
>JAHLSL010000040.1:1429085-1500909 GCA_025920805.1 Petroica traversi
GAGGTCATTTCAGAGCTTTTCAGGTGGGGTTTTCTTTTGTCAGAACCAAAAGCTACGATGTCAAACTTGAGGAGGTCATTTCAGAGCTTTTCAAGTGGGGTTTTCTTTTTTCAGAACCAAAAGCTGTGATGTCAAACTTGAGGTAATTTCAGAGCTTTTCAAGTAGGGTTTTCTTTTGTCAGAACCAAAAGCTACGATGTCAAACTTGAGGAGGTCATTTCAGAGCTTTCAAGTGGGGTTTTCTTTTGTCAGAACCAAAAGCCTACCTCGGATGAGATCGCCATGATAGCTGACCAGCTAAACATGGAGAAGGAGGTGATCCGCGTTTGGTTCTGTAACCGGCGCCAGAAGGAGAAAAGGATCAACCCACCCAGCAGTGGTGGAACCAGCAGCTCGCCCATCAAAGCAATTTTCCCTTGTCCAACCTCACTGGTAAGAGCCAAGAGCTGTGTTGGCAAAGATCACTGGCAGAGGTAGCTCTGCTGTGCTCGCTGTGGGAGCTGCAGCTTTCTACAGCAGACTTGTTCTCATGTATTTATATTTTACTGGCATTTGGAATATTCCACCTGGATTCTGTCCAAGAGAGATAATGCTTACAAATCAGGCCTTCAGTGAGGGTTTTTTATTTAGTCAGCTCATGAACAAATATTCTGACTAGCAAATTTGCACTTGGGGTTATTGCTTTGAACTTATTTCAGATAATCCCTCCAGTTTATATCTGGACTTCCCTTCTTTTGCCCTTTTTTTTTTTTTTTTGGTAAAATAACAGTAATTTTTTAAAAGTGCTTAATAGCTTTACCCCTCCTCTCTTATTTTAGCTGCTCTGGTAAGTAAATGAGCAGCAGTAAAATGTATCATGTGCTAGAACAGGTTACTCAGAGAGGCTGTGGATATTCAAGAACCATCTGGACTCAGTTCTGTGCCACATGCTCTAGGATTGACCCTGCAGGGAGGTTGGACCAAAGGACCCACTCTGGTCCCTTCCAGTCTCACCCATCCTGTGATTCTGTATCATTTGGAGTCTTAGACACCCAAATCCAATGATACCATTGTTGTTAATTCTAGTAAGAAATTATTTATATTAAAAAAAAAAAGACATGGAACAAAGAGTTTAGCTAATACTTATGTAATTAATTTCCCACACTTGTATTTGCCTCAGGTAAACACAAACTTCATGAAAATAAGAGTAACAAAACACATGCATCAAGGTTCCTTCAGCACCTTTGCTACCAATGTCCGTGGAGGTCTGTTTTCATAAATAGAAACAGTAGCTATTAGATTTCATAGTAGCTATGCTAATAGGAATGTGGTGGAATTTCTGTAGCCTGTAGCTGTCCTTTTGTAGTATTTATTCCACCCTCATCACCGTAGTAGCTAATATCTTCCAGTACTTCATTAAACCATTAATTTTGGTGACGTGTTATTCTCTCCCCTCATCCTTGTCTCAGGGTGTGTGCATGCAACCTTTTGTTTCAGGGGAAGGGCTGTGTTAAATGTACTTAGTATTTTTTATTATTGTTGTTTCTTTTTTATTATTTTTGCCCAATTGCCAAGCAAGGTTGCATGCCTTGCTACCAAAGCAGAACACAGTGAGATTTATGATGGTGTGTTTCAGTGACTGTGCAAGTTCAATCAGACTGCAGCAACAGGAAAATTTCTGTAGGAAAGCTCCTTTAAGCTGCAGTCTGCCATGGCGTGTAAGAAATTGAGGTGTTAAGCACAGTCTCCCTTTCATCAGTGAAGTTTCACTGGTGTTTTCACTCACTCTAAGCCTCTCTTTAAGACTGTGCTGCTACTCAAATGGATGTTCCAGCCCTGCTGCCCCCAGCCTTCACTGACTGTGTGCTTTGTTGATTCCTTGTGTCAGCTCTGGAGATTGTGGCCACAGGATGCTTGGGCTCAGTTAGTAGTTTGAGTGCAAATTAGCCATGTGAGGAACAATGATGAATTTTCAGTGTGCTCAGATAAGCTAGTGTGACTTGCAGCCTGGCTGCACGAGGCTGAGGGCTCTGCAGCAGGATTGGAGGGGAAGGCTCCTTTTGGGGGCAGCCTCCTTTTGCATTGGCTGGAGTCACTCACTGTAACCACGGGGGTGAGCTGGATTAATTCCAGGTCATTTCCTGCCCTGAAATAGGGATTGTGACCTTGGCCTTAACTGCTTGCTGGACAGATGACAGATGTGGTGGCTGGGCTGCATTAGTGGGAGGTGCACTGTGTATCCAGCTCCTCTTAATTTCATACACTGTTTGAGATGGGCAGAAAGCTTTCAGATCTGTCCCACTTGCCCCAGACTTGTTTAAAATGCGTGAAGCATTTGACTCCCTCTAAGAGGATGTGCAGCATGAGAGATATTTCTCTGATAATAGACTTAAGGTAAGAGAGTGGAAAGGAGGAATGTTTTAGCCTATATCCTTGGCTATGTTCTCTTGGGCAATTCTAAAGGATTCATTTCTCTCATTGATGTATAACAGCCTTCAAATATTACTGTTGGACACCATTTCTTGTCCATAAAAAGTCCTTTCCTCATATTTCATTTTTCCTCATAAGCTAGTTTCTTCAGCCTTAAATCTTTGGTGTTTATTTGTAATGTCTTTGGTTTTTGTAGCTTTTTCTGTAATAAGCCATCCACAAGTGAAAACCCCATTTGTATGTTTTAAAATTCTTCCTCTGGCACAAGGAAACTTGTCAAAGTAAAGCTAGTAGTTTGGTTGAGTAAAAGTAAAATATTACTTTGCTTCTCCATGTAAACACATTACCCTAAATACTTTTGTTAGTGCTGGGGCATTTACATAATTTTATCAGAGGAAGAGATTTGGATCTGAAAGGATGTTTAATCAAGGAAAAAAAACATGTAGAAATAATATATTTGGTAACTCTTTCTATAAGAGTGTCTCTGTTAAAACAAAGTGCTCTCTTTGTGGGGTGGCAGAGAGAGAGAGGGCTAACTTGCAGTCTTGAGACATTATGGATATGGGTATATCTCCTTTCAAATAATGAATTATTAGGAATAAGGATATTGCTGATAATTAGAGAAAGTGATATGGTTGTTTCACTGAGTAATAAAGTAAAGGTATGACAAAAAAAAATTAGTTTATATGCAGCGTTTTCCCTGATAACTTCCTCAGCTGAGGCTGGGAAGAGAGGAATCCAGGTCTAGTGAGTAACTCTGAGCAGCTGAGCAGTTTTATTTGCTTTTGACCTCCAGGTGGCAACCACGCCAAGCCTTGTGACTAGCAGTGCAGCTACAACCCTGACTGTCAACCCCGTGCTCCCTCTGGCCAGTCCTGCCATCACCAGTCTGTCAGTCACAGGTAAGGGTGGTCCCTGCTGCCACCACAGCCACCCCTGCTTTGGAATTCTTCAAAGGGTTATTCACTACTGGTCCCTGGTATCCCAGGACATTCTTGGCATTGTTCTTTGTTGCTGCAAGAGGCAGCTTCAGTTTTTGTGGCCACTGTGTTGACTTTTCCAGGAATAAAATCATAGGTGGTGCTGAAACTAAATATGCTGTATTTATTGCTGGCTCCTCAGCTTCCCATTGGGAAATGTGATTTCGTTTTTAAATTTGAACTCTTGGTGCTTCTCGGTACTACAGAAATGTGTGTTTGTCCCCTCTCAGCTGGACATGCAGTAGAGATCAGGTGGGCAGGGCTTCTGTTCTCTGCTCTCTGTGTTTATTACTGATCTGACCAGATCCAATCTCCCAGGCACAACAGAAACCACCTCCAACAACACGGCGACAGTGATTTCAACAGCACCTCCAGCTTCTTCAGCAGTGACATCGCCCTCCCTGAGCCCTTCCCCTTCTGCCTCAGCCTCCACTTCAGAGGCATCCAGTGCCAGTGAGACCAGCACAACACAGACAACCTCCACTCCCTTGTCCTCCCCTCTGGGGACCAGCCAGGTGATGGTCACGGCGTCAGGGTTGCAAACGGCGGCAGCGGCCGCGTTGCAAGGAGCTGCACAGCTGCCTGCAAATGCAAGTCTTGCTGCCATGGCTGCTGCAGCAGGGCTAAACCCAGGCTTGATGGCATCCTCGCAGTTTGCAGCTGGGTAAGGATCAGTTTGGCACACCCTTTTGGGTGAGGTGATGGAGGAGGGAAGGGGGATTCTTGGGATAAATTGCTTTTATGTTTCGCTGTCATTTATCTCAGATTCTGGAGGTTTACTTGTAGATAGCAACTGACCATTCCCATCACAGTAGATAAATACTGTATTCATTTTAAAGGTGAAAAAGCTTCGTTACAGTGATGTTGTTGTTTGTTAAATCATTCATCCCACTGCAGAGCTTGACTTAAAAACTGCTGCTCACCCACTGAATCACAGAATCTGTCCTATTGATTGTAAAATGAAGAGAGAGCCCAGACCCACTTCATACCTCTGCATTCATTTCTCCATTATGAGCAAGAAGTTCTCAAAGATGCAAGATGATGTATTGTTGAAGTTGTAGTTTTAGAAATGCTGCTCAGACAGATGTTTCCTTCATTCCTCTTGATTTATGTATTTCTTAGCTGCCTTTGGGAGAGGATAATAATTCTCTAACAATTAACAGTTTTCCCAGAATATTTTACACCAACAATCCATGCAAGTCATGTATTTACTTGTACTTCAGGCATGTCCTGAACCACTGATGGAGGAAAAACTAAAGTCATCTGAATATAGCCCTTAATCTCTGGTCTTTCATCCCTCCCTGTCCCTCCAGCCCTTTTTTTTTTTATTTTTTTTTAATTTAAAATATGATGGTGGACTTTTGAACAGTGACAACCTTTTCTTAAAAGTAACTCTCATTCTCTTTTCCACTTCTTCCATGGTGTTGCTTGCTGCAGAGGTGCCTTACTCAGTCTCAATCCAGGGACATTAGGTGGTGCTCTCAGCCCGGCCCTGATGAGCAACAGTACACTGGCAACTATTCAAGGTCAGTAGAGTTCCTTTTAATGCATCTCTGTCACACAGCTTTGGTGTTTGTGCTCTGTTATTGTCTACCAGAGAACACTGACTCCTCAGCACTGGGCATAAATTGTGCAGGAGTAAAGGTTTTACAAAATTAAATGTGCAAATACATTTTGTGCATCACAGAGATAAGAGCAGGTACAGCTTCAGACAGGGGATCACTAGGTGATCTTACAGTGATTTAAAGGAGGTGTTTAAGATACTGAATATAATCTGGAATTTATTTTGTTGTCCTTGCCTCATTGGCCTGTGTCTCTAGCAGGTTAGAGATTTGCTTTTTCTAGTTCTTCTGTAGTCAGCTTGAGCAGACTTGCACCATCCTGAGGTCTCTGGGGAGGGCAGTTCTGACCAAGTCGTGATCCTGAATTCTTGTCCTCATATGTGTTTGAAAAGAAGCTACAGCAAACATCCTGCCTCCTAAAATCCCTGTACAGACCTTGAAATATCTAAATCCACATTCAGAAGAGTAAATATTTATTTGTTTTGGAAGTACCACACAACCAGAAGTTACCACTGGCAAGAGTTGTTCTGAGATTTTAGTTTGCCACCTGTAAAACCTTGTAAGTGGTAAAAGTGTCTGAAGAGCTAGGTAACCTGTGTGTTCAAATATCCTCTAAACTAGATGAACAAATCTTGTTTCTAGGTTGCAAGAAAGAACCATTTCATAGTGTCACAGATAAATTTAGGAGATCATAATCTAAGGCGGACTGAGCGCTCTAGACCCAAGAGAGTAAGTTGTAACAGTGGTTGGTTATATGTCAACTTTTAAAATGTTACACTCAAGGTTACATGACCTTCTCCATCTTGTGATAGCTGTCATTTCACATGAACCCTCATCTCAACCCTTCCCAGTGCAAGTTGCCTGGATGCACAGGCTCTCTGTGGCAGAAAACACAGACCAGTATGTGCTAAAAGAGCTGAAGAGAGGCACAGTGGAATTAGTTTAGCAGCAAATGAAAGAAACATTTTGGTATCTGATTGTTATTTTGAAAAACCCCCCAGCCAGTGATTTAGTGAGCACACCTATCAGAGGAAGGCAAATTCAGAGACCCCTTGCTTGTAGGCACATTTGGCATTGTTGCTTGCTGCTAACGTGATCTCCTCCCTGCTCAACTCTCCCTTCTTTTAGCTCTTGCATCCGGTGGCTCTCTTCCAATAACATCACTGGATGCAACTGGAAACTTGGTGTTTGCCAATGCTGGAGGTACCCCTAACATCGTCACTGCCCCTCTGTTCCTGAACCCTCAGAACCTTTCTCTGCTCACCAGCAACCCAGTTAGCTTGGTCTCTGCAGCTGCAGCCTCCGCAGGGGCCTCTGGACCAGTCGCCAGCCTTCACGCCACCTCCACCTCAGCCGAGTCCATCCAGAACTCTCTCCTCACCGTGGCCTCTGCCAGTGGGGCCACATCCACCACCACCACTGCCTCCAAGGCACAGTGAGCTGGGCTGGGCTGTGCTCCAGCAGCCTGGCTCACCGTGCGTGGGCTCAGCTGCCAGCCCGGGTGACGAACTGAAAATCCTCTCACCGTGTTGCTGGGGACAGGAGAGAGGGAGAGAAACACACACACACACAGAGAGAGAGAGAGAGAGAGAGAGAGAGAGAGAAGGAAAAAATATTTAAAAAAGCAAAACTTAAAAAAAAAAAAAAGGAGAAAAAAAAAAAGGAAAAAAAACCGAAAGCAAAACAGGAAGGATTCAAAGCTGGGACAGACATTTGCCTAATTTTATAATAAACACTGTCTTTTCAGGATCGCTTCATGGATCGGAGAACTTTCTAACCAAAAATGTAAAAAAAAAAAAAAACCACAAAAAAACTAAAAACCACAAAAACACAAAAAAAAGTGAAAGGACTACTTATCATTTCCAGCAGTCACAATGACAAGTTAAGGTGGGTTATCAATTCAACCATAGGAAGGGGATTTCTTGGTTTTTTTGGTCGAAATATCTTTCTTTTTTAATTATCATTTTATAGGTCTGTTGTACAGGCCATTATGTCATACAAGGTGTTTATAATCGTATCAATCACGTTGGGGGTTCCTTTCTTAACTGGTACAATTTAGGCAGGCCTGTATTACTGGTGTATCTCTATTATTATTATTATTATTATGATTATTATTATTTTTATATATATAGTTTGGACGCGTTTGTCTTTTGCTCCTGGATTATTTTCAGCGAGCTCCCACACCATGGGGGGAGGGCAGGGGGGGTGGAGAGGAAGAATGGAGCACAAATAGACTTTCTGTCCTAATCTTCTGGAAATGTTCTGAACAGTTTCCTCATCCTCGAATTTGTCTAATGCCTCCTTGTAGGGGTCAGAAGGATTTAAGTTCATCCTTTGTGCAGGAAGCTCGGTGCAGCAGCAGAGATCTTTGTGTGCAAACTTCCAGGCTGGTCTCTGCTTTTTAAGCAGAGGTAGGAATTAGCTCTAAACTGCCGTTTTCCAGCTCTCAAATATTTAGACAAAATGGCCAAATTCTGCTCTCGTGGGCTTGGTTCCTTTCACTTCAGAGAGTGGGATGTGACCTCCCAAGCGTGGGTTGTGTGGCAACACTGATGGCTCTTCTGTTCCCGTGATTTCCTTTTGCTGTGCCAAGAGCACACACAAACATTTAAAAAACAGCATAACCTGGGCTAATTGGCAGCCTGTAAAGCAACATTCACTGTCCTAGACACCCTCTAGGTGAGTTGGTGCCAGATTTCAGAAGGTCACATTCTCCCTGTTCATAGCAATATTCCTTTTCTGATGCTTCCAACATCGTATTTAGAAGAACTTCCTATTAAAAAACAAAAAGTGCTTCTGGCTGCAAGAGCCAGGAGCCAGGAATGAGGGAACAGAAGGTGCCATGGTTATGCCAACACAACAGAGCCACTGTGGGGCTTTGCACACCCTGGGCTGATCTCGTGGGGTCTCTGGGCTGCAGGGAGAGAGCAGCACTTGGCACCTCTGGCCTGGCACTGCAGCTCACTTCCCAAGCTTGATTCTGATCCTTGGAGCAAAGGATATTTTTGTGGATGAGGAAGGAGTAATGAACTGTACAGAAGATAGATCTGTATATTCTTAAATATACAATCTAGTATCTGAACCAAAAAAAGAAAAGATTTTTAAAGAGAGAAGACTGGATCACTGCAATGCAGTTCACGTTGAACTTTCCATTCCTGATGGATTTAAAGGTTTCTGCCATGTGTATAAAACTGAATTACGTTTAGCTAGTGAGGGTATTAGAAGAGTCCCTTTCCCACCCACTTTTCTTTTGTCACCAGAGTGTCCTAAAATAATGAGCTGATGCAGCTACGTTCATTTTACTGATGATGTTCAGGGGGATCCTGGAGCTTCTCATCCAAGATCCGGAAGGCAGCAACTTTAAACTCTACCCATGCTTTGGTTTGTGGCCTGAGCATGTGGGATTTGTGTTTGCACTCAAGTGGCAGAACCCCTTATCTCTCCCCCCAGCACCATGGTTTTGCTCTGTTCATCTCGAACTCTCCACCTTCCTGTTTTACTGCTATTTAAACCAATTACCCCTGAAACTTCAAAACTAGTGAACTGCAAGCAGGGAAACTAACAAATGTCCGTCCACCGTTTCTTATGTGTTTTTGATTTTTTTATGTTTTATTTTTTTAAAACTAAGCTTGAACCAAAGTCAATTTCTAGCAAGCTGCTGTACTAATGGACTAGTTTGTATAAGTGCGGTTCAGATGCAGAGAGGCGATAGATGCTACTGACAATTTCTTTTTCATTTGTCTTTTGTTTTTATTAATTTTATATAAAAGTTGCTGCTTGTTTTTTAATCTTTTTTTTTTTTTTGGTTGGTAATTTTGTGTTATCCTTGGGGCAGACTCTTAACTTGATTTTAATTTGTTTTCTTTTATTTGATGTGTAAATAGAATGGCAATGTCAGAGGATTGTTAATCCAAGAGGTCCCACCTTTTTACCCCCCCCAGTATGGATGAATCTCAGTATTTTTGATGTGTCTCTACGTCTTCAGGCCGTGCAGGAGACTTTTAGGGCTATGAATAATACTGCAAAAATGGCAGTGGCCCACAGTGAAAGCTTCAGAGCAGCAACAGGTACAGCTGGGTGAGCTTCAGGGAGGTAGGGAAAAAGTAGAGGAGAAGATGCTGGTACCCACTGTGCTGGTCTGGAGGCCACAGCACGGTCTGTAGTTTCTACCAAAGGAATGCAAGTCCCTGGGACTTGTTTGGAGTGAAGTAAGAGGGTGGGGAAAGCTGCAGCTGTAGCATTTGTTCCTGACTCTGACAGTCCCTGCTTACTTTCACGCCTGTGCAAAAGTACAGTTTATCAGGAAGCTTTTTTTGTCAGAGGGGGGAGACCACCAGGCTTGTGGATCCCCTCCTCCCCAAGGGTTTGTGGTGGGGTGGGGGGCATGGTCCTTGCAGATGTCGAGGAAACACAAAGAAAGGTGGGCCTTAAATCAGTGGAAAATCCTCTCTCCACAGTTCCAAGAGACTGTGCCATTAGCTGTCTGAATGAGTTTTCATGTCCCATTCTTGCTGGTTTGTGGTTGGGAGAGGGTCTTGTTGAGTACATATCTGGAACACTAATGCAGCTTGGATGGTTTATTTATTATAAAAATCTGCTTTTTTTCCTGACTACCTTTGCATTGGTCACATGGCTTTGGTGTGAGCACCTTATACCCCTTTACCCTCCTCTTCTCTACCCCATCACCCTGTCTGGGGCCCAGATTCCCAGGGAATTTCTTAGCGAGTTTTTTTCTGACAGAGACTGGAAAGGGTGGCCACATATCCAAAAAAAAAGCTTGGTTTTGTTTGCAAAAACTGACATAACACCCAAACAGCACATATCCCATGGCTGCATGCTCTGATTCATTGTCCCCTAAAACATCCCTGAGACTGACTGTTGTTCCTGGAGCCTGCTTTCCATCCCTGTCAGTGCTTTTCCTCATGGATTCTGGCTACCTCCAGTATTTAGGTGAAAGACAGAAATCAGGCTGGCAGTGGGTTTACCTCTGCCAAGTTAGAGCACGTGTGCTCCTTCAGAGAAGGAAAAGAATGGGAGATAATGTACCAGAATTTTAGCAGAAGTTTATTTATTAAATCATCATTGTGCTGGCAGCAGGAATGGATGCATCTGAAAAGAAACATCAGCAATTGTGTACAGACCCAGTAAATATGATCACAAGGAGTTTGATGGTGTGTTAGAAAAGGAGAATAGCATCTCTTTTTCAGAGTTCCATGTCTCTGTATTTACAGGTGAGAGGGTTGCTTTTCATAGTTGCAAGATGTCACAATACCCAGGCAAGAAAGGAGAAGGTGAAAAACTCTCCCTGCAGACAGGGATAGTTCAAAAATCAAGAGATTTCCAGGGACACAAACACAGATATGCCTGGAAGGTCAAAAATAATGGCTTCAGGAGTTGGTCCTGTAGCTTGGTGATGACACTTTCTTCTGTTCTTAAGAAAAACACGTTTAGCTTTAGCACACTTGGTCCCTTCAGAAGGCACTCTCAGTCACCATGGAATGATTCACAAACAGCCCAAAGAAAGTAAAACCAGGTGGGACAGCTCACAGCAGTTGTATCTGCTTAAATCTCCTGCAGAGGATTTATTTTGTTTCTGTGTTCAGAGTACACTTTTACCATTCACTGTGAGGTGGTCTGGATGTGCACATCTCTTGGAATTGTGACCTAATGTTCAAGTTCCACCTCTGTGAGCCTCTCACATTTCTGCAGCTGAGTTAGTGAAGGACACAGGAGGGTTAATTCCTTAACTCTGTGCACATTCCTGCTTTTCTTAAAACAGGAATTCCCTCTTTTTTGTTGTTGTTGCAAATGGAGCAGCACAACCATTACAGCTGGAGCCATACCACAGATACTAAACCAAAGCAACATCTTATTTACCTAAATATCAATTCATATTTTCTTAGATAAAGAAATATATAAAGAATCAAAATTATTTTAGAGACATGTAGCTTCTCATGGTCTTTAGAGCGTTCTAGGACAGACAAAATAAGACATCTGGTCCAAACTTTCAATGACACTTCGTTTTAAACTGGAAGTTTAAAATGTAGATTTTTTCTTTTTTTACTGCCACATTAACTTTATAAAGAGTCACTATTCCCTGTTCCTGTTCTGCCTGAAGTGGATAAATGCTGTTTCTCCACCCCCTGAATCCCAGCAGGACCTGTGTGTCCCTGTTGGATGTTGCCTAGGGTGGAGTATTACCAAAGGAATAAGCTGGCCTGCTGCCCCCCCACTGCATTTGTCAGTTCTCACAATTTTTTTTTTGAGTCAACTCAAATCCCTTTCTATTTTTGCAACAGTGCATCTTCCCTCTCCCTCCCAAAGTACTACAGCAATATAGAATTCAAGATACCTACCTTGCACAAGCTCTGCCCTTCTCACTCATAAAATCTCTTGTTGCTGCTTCTGAATGTCTCTCTTCTTTCCAGAGGGGAGTTCCCTAAAATACTTTAAAGATATTTGACAGAGGAGATTTTGTCAAAAAGTTGCTGGTTCACAATTTGCAATTTCTTAAGATGTTCCTGTCTTTGTCTCCACGATGGGATTTGTACCTGGTTCCCTCTGTGCCAGTGCAAGCAGTTTCAGTGCTTTTGGAACAATGAAAAGCAATTCCTCAGTTTGCATATCTTCACACATGGACACAGTAATGCATGGGGAAAAAAACCTGATATTTTTTCAGCTGATCTCTCTGCATTTGATCTGTCTGCCCCTTCTCCCAGGATACTCCTGGAGGTGACATGCTCTGAATTTTTACCCCCATGGGATGCTGTTAGGGAGATTGCACTGAAATTACAAATAGTTTAACTATGGGAGGGAAGACAATACATCTTTTAGTCAAGTAGACAAACAAAGTCAGCACATAGAACGTGCTGGGTACTTCTTTTCTGACCAAATTCCTAAACATGAAGCAGCTGCTGAGCTTTGCTTCAGGGCTGGTTGTAGGTCCATCAGTGCTGCCCTGCTAAGAACCGTCCATGACTGGAATAATCTGGGCCCCCTTTCTCCCTCCCTGCCTCTGTCCCTCTCCCCCTCCATCTTCCCTCAGCGAAAGGTAGCACCATACAGCTCTGAGAACAATACTTGTGGGTAGCAGCTGGCTTCTGGCACCTTCATAAAATACCTCAGCATAGCTTAGCATTGTCGCAGAACTGGTTTTAAACTGAAAAAATCAGAAGAGAAAAGCAAACTTTATAAATAGTGGAGATAATTCTAGCTGTAGAGTTTAGTTGAACTGATGGTTTATTATGATTGATGAACATGATTATGCTGTATGTATTTGAGATCCTGTTTATAGGTTACAACTTTATAGGGTCGGGTGGGGGTGGGTGGATGTTGGGGGCAGAGAAGGGGGGTTTGACTGTGTTAGAAGGAAAATGTTTGCTCATAAATTTTTTTCCTTGTATCTGTCTTGCCAAAGGAAACATTTTGTCGCTCCTGGGTTTGGGATTGTTGTTTGGTTGGTTTATCTGTGGTCTAATCTGCAGCACAGCACGTGGTGGCATGCAGGTTACTGATGGGGTTGCTGTTCAGGGTCCTTTCGAGTGTGCGCACACTTCCCTCCCTCTCGGCCTTTCCTTGCCCCTCGCTGGGATCTGAAGATGAGGCAGCAAATTTCGGGGAGGCTCGAGGGAGAGATGGCTGAACTGGGCTGGGATCGACCTCGGGGCTGGAAATCCTTTTCAGTTGAGTTGAGTTGCTCCAGAGCTGAACTGGGTCCGCTGTGTTTAACTCCAGGGAGGGACGAGAATGGTTGTCGCATCTTAAATCTATCTGGGAGAGCAAAAGTGAAACAGGTTCCTTTTATCCCCCTTGTCTTGTTACTGAATGTAGGGCTTGTAGTGCTTGATAATAGGTGGAAAACTTTTTAAACACTTCCTTTTCTAATAGCAATGCTAATCCTGTCTAGACCAAAAACTATGAAAGAAAAAACCAAACTGAGAGAGGTGAAAGCTAACCTACTCCTAACGCCTGGCTGGTCTGCCTGAAAGGGTTGAAATACTGTGAGATGGTTGTGGGAGAGGAGCTTTGAGGTGATGCTGGCGAGGGACCGGCTCGTTCTCCCGGCCGCTGTCTCGGAGTTGTGGTGGGAGAGGAGAAGAGCGAGTGGTGCTTGCCTTGGGAGGGTGCTCAGCCAGCTCCGTGTGGGCTCCAGGGCTCCCTTCCCGTTTCCCCCGGGGCTGCTGGAGCAGGGGAAGGGGCAGGGTGTGCGTGGGTGTGTGAGTGTGAGAGCCCAGCCGGGCCGGCTGCGTGCGAGAGCTGCGTTTCTAAAGGAGCTCCACTCCACTGGGGAGGGACAATTCCCGGTGGCCTCGTAGGGAACCAAAGGCACTGATAAGTTGTCAGCTCTGCTGTCCTCAGAGCGGGTAAGAGGAGAAGCTGGGTGGGGGTTTTTGAGCTTTGGGTCAGTGTCCCTTCCTCTAAGGACCTCATCTCTTGTGGGTACTCCCACCTTTTCTGCATGGAGTTGCTTCGGCTCTGTGAAGACAAACGGTGTCTGGGGTTTGCCCAGTGCTGCGGGTCTTAGGCTGATGTTGGGATACAGTCAGGGAAAACTGTTTCTTTCCTTCAAATGTGGAAGCAGTGTAGTCCAAGGTCAGAGTCTGTTCAACAGCTTTTGCATAAGGTCTTTCTCTTAAGGGAGGGACCTTGAAGACTCCTTTCTTTGCTCCCCAAAGTAGCCTTGTACATGTTCATGTATCGTGCTATTGGGCTGAGCTGTTTTATCAGTGAACTTGGTGAGCTCTTGTGAAGAAAGGGAGGGAGGAAGGGGGAGAGCGGGGTTGTCCAGCTACTCTTCCTCCGGACACCAATCGGGTTGCAGAACTTCACTGAAAGCTTTACTAATAGAATTGTTGTTCTGACATTATGTAAAAGTGGTATTAATATTGTGTGACTTTTCAAAGAGCTAGTTAGATTTATAGATAGGTAATAGGGATATTGAAGAAATGACTTCTCAAAGAAAAGAGCACTTGGAACAAAAGAAGTGGAAAACAAGGTGTGCTTTATGGAAAACAAATCTGAGGAAGGAAATGAAACAGCTTGTGGGAGGCGAGGGAAGATGAAACCCTTTGGCGTTCCTTAGTGCTGCTGAGGCTCAGCCCCAGAACTGGAACATACCCCCTCTGCCTTATTTCATCTCTCTACCAAACAGGACATTGTCAAGTAGCTCAGACCAAAACGCTGATCTGTCTTAAAACTGTGTCGGTCTGCCGGGGAATATTCTCCGGCAGAGCTTTACATAATACCGTAAGATACTTAATTTATCACGTTAGCTTCCCCTTCCCTCCCAAAACTGTCTTATCTGTTGTAGGCCCCACTTGAGGATTCACACTGCCTTTGCTGCATTCTGAGGCAGCAGCTACGGGAGCCCAGTTCCCTGAATGTCGTGGCTTCGTGTGCGTTCCAAGCCGGCACGCTGCGGTGCTAGAAAACCCTGGAATCACCTAGCAGTAGGAATCCTAACACCTTAGGGAACGGCGTGCCAAGGGGGCGGCTCGTGGAGACCCCACAAGCCCCTCGAGAATCGATTCCGGAGCAAGAGCACCCGTGACAGTGTCCTGAGAACAAGGCAGTTGAGACAAACCTTTAGTTCTTCCCCCATTCCCTCTCCAGGCGTGTGTGACCCCGGTGCTCCCCGCGCCTGAGCGAGCCCGAGGGGAAGCACGGGGAGAAGGCTCGGGGCTCAGGTTCCCTGCAGCGCCAGGAGGCTCGGACAGGGCTGGAGCAGCCCCGGCCCCGAGGGCCCGGCAGGAGCTCCTTGGTCCCCGCCAGAGCCGTTGTTCCATTTCCTTCCTCTGTGGTAGTGTCTAAGGCTAGGTGTGAGTAGGTGTGGGGTGTTTATCCGCCACAGGTACAGGAGCTGTCGTATACCTCATTTCTAACTCGTAACTGAGTAACTTGCTTTAACTTTCTCCGAACCCCACAGAGTTGCCAAGTCTGCCCTCCCTCCTTTGATTAACACTGAACTCTGGCCTATAGCACCCCGTGACCTGCAACCTGGGGAGTGACCCCCTAACGCCTCTGAATGTCGCTGCTTAAAAGCTACTGCAAAGTGAGGGCAAATTGCAATCTTATCTTATTTCCTTTGGTTACAAGGGGTCCTCTTGATTAGTCTGTGAATATCCACCCCCTCCCCTCCACTCTCCAAGGAAAAGGGCCGCCCACGCTGCCTTTTCCCACCCCGGAGCCACGCTGAGCTCTGGGGCCTGGAGGCACTCTCAGCCCAGTGCTGCATACATGCTACTCACTTTTTAACATGACCAAAAAAAAAAAAAAAAAAAAAAAAAAAAAAAAAAAATAGAAATCTCCAAATATTTAATTTTCTTCTTTATTATTTGACAATCCTGTATCCCTTCCCCACTCCCCAGCCTGGCCAGAAGCTGCATCCTTAACCCGGTCCATCTTCATTTGAATGTAGTTCCCCTACCCCCATGGGAAAGAGAAGCTTTGTCAGGTCACGGTGGCTGCTATAAGTCGGGAGGGGGGCGGTTTCTTTGTTTTGTTTTGTTCTTTTAAAATTTCCAGCCAAAACCAAAGATTTCCTAATGATTGTATAAACTCAAAACAAACAAACAAACCAAAGACAAAGGGCGTCTTCAGCACCAAGCCCACCTGTGAGGCCTGGCCTGGCCTGGAGGGGCTCCAGGGGAACTGGGGCTTCGCAGGTGGGTTGAGGAGCTGAAGACTTGGGTGCAGGATTGGCTGCTCTGCTGGGTGCTTTAACCCTCTGGGGGCTGGGTGATGTTGATTAATACACGCTGAGGTGCACTTCTGAGCTTCCCCCCCCCTTCACTGCTTGGAAGAGGCTGTCCTGTCGTGAGAAATCCCTGAAAGAAGAAGAAGCAGCTTTTCATTTCTCCTCTAGTTCCTTTTTTCTAGATTTCTTTTCTTTTTGCAGCACCACTGTGCAACTATGCATTGTATTTCTCAACCTTTTATGCTAGGTAGATGCCTGTGACTTTTTAACTTTTGGGGGGGGGATTGCAAATGGAGGAACTTTTTACATGGATCTTTTTAATCTCAGTTGATTGGGGGGTGTTTGGTTCTAGGGTCATACAAGCTCTATCCCAAAGCAAAATCCAAATGTTAATATTATTAGCCTGATGCAGATACCAAAGATAATTTCTTTCCTGCAGAACCTTAGACTTGTGTATTAAGTACGATTACCCAGCACTTGCATTAGTCTAACCTCAGTAATTCCAAAGCTTAGATGTATATTTTGGTATATTTCTGGGATATTAAAAAATTGTCGTTTAAATTCTTGTTTGTTTCAGTGTAATGCTCTTAAAGTCATAGCATGGAGATAACTGAACTTGTCCTATTCTTAGTAGTTTGAAATAATAGTATTTTTGTATGTTTTGGGTGTGTCTACGTATGTATTAACATAACAGTTTTCACTGCCTAGGTGTTCATAAATAATAATAAAAGAAAAACCAACTACAAAGGGTTTTTAAACTGTACATAATATTCCGTGAGGAATTTCCACCAGACCACCAATTTGGATTGCATTTTCACTGATGGCCGCTCCCAACTGGGATTCTTTCTTTCTTTTTAAAGAGACAGCATGTTCTTTTTTTTTCTTTCTTTTTTTCCCCACTGACCTGAGGTTCTTTCTCAGTGTAAAGGGGGTTTCACTGTTTTTAAGGGGTGGGCCAAAGAGGAAGTAGCTTAAATTTTGGTTTAAAAAAGTATTTAACATGTTGGCTTAAAAACTAACCCCTTTGTATGAAGAACTGGCAGTGGAAAACCAAGCCCTTTCTTCTAAATCTGATAATAATTTTCCAAGAAAGGAGGATTTGTGAATGTCTGTAGTGTCTGGGCAATCCGTTTTTTACTTTTTTTCTAAATAAGACAAGTTTTTGGTCCTAATGGTTTCACTGCTCTGTGCAACTGCCTGCTTACACTGGCTGGGAGGTTTTTTTTTTTCTCTTGCCCTTCCTCATACACTGCATTTCTACACTTGAGGTCAGCAGAACACTTGAAATCAAGGGCCATATGGGAGTACCCTACCCAAACGCAACCCAAGCTTTTCTTGAGACTGAAATGTGAGAGTCCCACACATTTCAAAACCTTGCTGATCACACTAAGGGTGAGGAGGAAGGCAAAATGCTGTCTCTTTAAAGATGTCCTTTATTATTATTATTATATTATTATTATTATTATTATTTTCCCAGTGGTTGCCTACAGATAGCTGTAGGCATTGAGAGATTGTGTAGATTACAGTAAATCAGAATGAAAAGGTAGATTTTGTGTAGATGCATTTGTCTGCTGTAATTTTTTATATATATTAAACTTACTGTAATTGTACAGTTCATTTCTGTTGTAAACATCATTAAACCATTTTCCAAGTGTTTTAACATGTATGCACTTGTTTGGAGTTTTTACATGTGTGCTGGGGAGGCTCATTCCCCTTCCCCCAGCAGCAAACTGGGCCAGAAGATTGATCTGTGGTGCCCTTTGTCTTGTCAAACTGGAGGAGAGTCTGGGTTTCGTGCACTCTGCTTTTGTTCTAATATTCTAAATCCATTCTAATGTATTTATCAGCTCCTCTCCTAAAAGCAGAAACAGCTTCAGTTCCTTCCTGAAGGCAAAGAAGAGACTCAGCTCAAGCCCACGGGTGAGTGGCCCCAAAACCAGTGTTGGATGCTTTTTGAAATCAAGGTATATCCATTGATATATAAAGAGCATAAAGGGGATTTTCTTTTTTCCTCCAAAGAATTTCATTCCTTTTGTTTGGTGGTTGGTATTTCATGCTGCCAAAACTTGTGACTTCTACATCTTGCAGATATGGTTATGGTGATTTAGAAAGAGAAAGCTGCTTTCAGTGCTCTTTGTTCTTGCATTGAGTGCTTTGCAGCATAACTTCACTGTAATTTTCAGCTCAGCTATCTCAGTTACCACCCAATTCTCTCCATTTTTCTTGTCACTGCAGAACAGTAAGAGATCTAAGAAATTTTTTTTGCAAGAAACATTCATTACCATGTCTCAGTTTACTTTTTTTGGCTTTGATTTATTGCAAACATTCCTTAAAAGCTACAAGAACCTACTGCAGGTACAGTTTTTCTGCTGAAGAAATAAAACTCCCTTGGAACTTGCATAGCACCCATTTCAACAAGTTTTTCTGCTGCTGACCCACCCAGTCCCTGGAAAGAAGATATAACCTCATCTGGGCAGTGCCCAGAGCAGCAGCTCTTGCTCCCACAGCCTTGTTTTAGCTCTGCTTCTTCTGTGAGGACGGGTGAGGTGGCCTGGTGAGCTCTTGAGTGAAGGTGGAACACTCAGGCTGTGCTGGGCTGGATTTGTCTTTGCTGGAATCCTGCAGCTTCACTGAGCAGCCCTGCAGTGGGCAGGACTGAGGCTGCAGCAGAGGAGGTGAGTGTCCCTTTGATTCCTGGCTTTGGGCATTTCCCAACAGCCCATCCCAGCTCCTGGGATGTGTAGGAGCTCCTGCTGGAATCCTGGCCTCCTCACTTCCCTGGGAGATGGTGCTGCTGGGTGCAGCCTCAGGTAAGGAGCTCGTGCCATTCCCACTGCTCTCCCTACTACACGTGGGGCACTATTTCATTAATTCATCAGAAACACTGACATTATTGCACTGGTGTCTCTCTGGAATGATACCTGCACTTTTTGGAGGCAGCCTCATGGGAGACTGGTTTGGAAACTGCACTGATGTTGGCTTTTGTACAGTTTGTTGTCTGGATGTGATAATAGGAGAGCCCATCTCCTTGTTTTCATGGGGTTTCTGCCTTCAGAGAAGTCTCTCACTCAGGTTCATACTTTTGGATGAGTGGCAGTGCCATTCTTGGTCTTGACCAATATCTGGGATATTGGGGCTCATTTTCTTCCTACTGGGAAGCTGGCATTCAGCTTCCCTGCTTCACTACTGTAACAACACATCACTATAATTCAAGAAAAAAAGTTGTCCTCCACTGAAGCAGTTTTTAAAAGGCAAATGTAAAGCAAAAAGGGTCAAATAGTCTTAAGATAAATACTACAGGAAATAACTACAGCCCTATCTTTACAAATTGTTTAAATGCAATAAAACCCTAATTCCATGGCTTGATAGTCTGGAAGACAGGGAAGAGCTGTGTCTGTTAGAACACAACACAAACCTTACCAAAAAAGAAAAAAAATCAGCCTAATACCCACTATAACTGGAAACAACTTTACAGATATATACAGTCTAATAGCAGAAGCAGTTACATGATTGAGGAGGAGAGGGAGGAGGGAAGGGTTGCACACCAACCCAAGGAGGTTGTTGCACACAGAAAACACACACAGTGCTTGTGTTGGATGGCAAAGGCTTCCCCCCTCTCCTCCCCAAGGCAGGTGGGCATCTCTCCCTCTTGCCCATCCCCTCTGAGGCTCCTGCTTAGCGAGGGGGCAAAGGCTGCATTTGGAGAGCATCATAAGTGTCCTTGGTTGCTGCACTGAGCCCCTGAAAAAGAGAAAACCAGAAAAATAGGTGAGGGGTGAGGGAGTGCTTTCTTCTCCCTGGGCAGCAGCAGGATGGCAGGGGCTCAAACAGGAGCATAAGTCTGATTTTTTTTTTCCCCCATGAAGTTTTTATTCCTGAGTGATTCTTTAGTCTTTCTGTGGTGCCAATAACTGTCACTTACCTGAAGGCAAGGTACATCCTGAGTAACTGTTAAGAACATATGACTACAGCAACTCATCCTAGCTGGTCCTGCAGATCTTTGGAGTGCATTTTATTTGTGTACTATTAAGAGCTCACTGATGCTAAAATGAGCTTTGATAATTAAATGAACAGACATCAAATTAAGAATTTTGTTCTCTGGACTTCTCCTCTTAGATTTGGAAGGGCAATGAGGTGCAGCTCTGGCTAATTAAGGTGGCAGTGGGACCTCAGGTGGCTGTGAATCCCAGGAAGCAGCCCCTGACAGGGATGCCAGGCCTTTTCCTGAGAGCCTGCTCAGGGTAAGGCACTGTGCCCTGCACTGCAGAGCCCAGAGCAGGGGTAACTGGGGCTGCCAAGAGGGAGACACCAGCCTGGGCAACTTTCAGCTGCCCTTCAGTGCTCTGTGCCTCCCTGACAGAGCCATCCAGCCACTCAGGAGGACAGGTCAGGGCAGCAGCTGAGGGAGGTGGTGCCTACCTGGTAGAGACCTTCATTCCCTTTGCCTCGCCGCCTCTGCTGCTTTGGGAAGGAAAACACAGATGGATTAATGGGTGCTGTTCTGGTTGTGCAAAAAGAAAGAAGCCCCTGAGTTCCCCCGTGCTCTGCTGGGTGTACAGGATGTACCAGCTGGGCTTGGCCTGGACTCTGCTCTGCACAGGAAAGCACCTGCAAAGTCTGGAGCAGCCCACACTTGCTGCAAGGGCCGTTAAGGAGAAAATACAGAGGGTAGGAAATAAAAACAAATGGTTTCAGTTTGCTGACATATTTTCCTGGCCTCCTGTTAGAGTGTTGCTGTTTCTTTGATTCACTGAATGTATAGAGATTTGGCAGACAGTGATTATTTAGTAATAGATTGTACCACAAACGAGTCAAAGAATAGGGCTTGTTACAGTTAAAATTGCAGCAACCTATTAATTTGTCATATATTTGGAATGGGACAAGGGCTTTCATGGTCTTGTCCCTCAAGAAGCAGAAACATTCAAAAAATATGGTGCAACTTTATAGCCCCATAGCTCATAGACAGAGCTTGACTCTGGCAGAGGGGCATTAGAATAAAAAAGGGGAAGGGATTAAATGTTGGTGTTGCTTCAGCATTTCTCAGCACTAAACTTTGTTTTGAAATGCCCCTTTTTTCATATGTCAGAAGGAAATGAAAGGTTATATATATATCTATATATATATGACACTTTGACATAAAATAGAACCTGTGTAGGTCAGAGCAATTTTTCATTTTGCCATAAACAAGTGTCCCCAGATGGTTTGTTTTCAGCACACGCCCCCCTCCCCCAGCAGTTTGTGCACAGAGCTGAAACTCCCTGTGTTGTAGCTGGAGCCATGACTGATGTGTGCCTTCCTCAACATCTGAGAGCAGAGCTGTGGCAAGGAGAGTTCCCCAGGTCCTTGTCTGGAGTGAGGCACAAGGAGGGGCTGGCACTTGCTCTCCTGGTCCTGGAACACCTCAGCTGCCCGTGGAGAGGAAACCATAAACCTGCAGCTCCAAACTCTGGAGAATCTGCTCCAAAGTCTTGCAGTGCTGCTGGACTTGGCACCACACCTTCCTTCAGCTGTTCCTCACCCATCTCACACCCCTCAGCCAGGGCAGCATCAGGGTTTTCTGCCCAAAAGCTGAAATGTTTTCCTTTGCCATGTTTTCACCAGAAAAAATGTAAGACTTACCTCTCCCTTCATTCCAATCTCACTGTATGCCTCACCCATCTTGTCCTTCTGCAGTGACTGCAGGCAGAGAGGGGGAAAGAATCAGTGTGGCAATAGAAAAACCAAGCCAGCCCCAAAAACAGCTGCTCTCAGTGTGTCTGGTTCAACAGCAGTGAAGACCTTGGAAATAAGCTCATTTCTCAAGCACCAAAGACCCAGAAAGACCCAAGTTAAGAGAATCAACATTTCTGTGTCTGTGCTTTGGAGCACAGGCCCCCACATTTTGCCAGAGGCAAATCAACTCCTAAGCAGCACCTCTGGCATTTGACTTTTCCAGAGAGCAGTCACAGGGGGCTGGAGACCACCCAGAGAAGATACTGCATCAGGGATCTCACAGGAGGAAGGTGGGTTAGTCACTAGCATTAGGCATTAGCAGGGATCTTGATCCCAGTTCTTTTTCACACTTCCCAAAGCACTGTTTTTCTACTATCAGGGAAATTTTGTAGCAGAAACAAAGGGGCTGGAGGGAGGTGCTGGGTGGAAAGCAAGAGAAGTATTGGAAAGTAGCTGTTGGTTCAAAACTCAAAGCTGAAATTGGGTAGGGTGGGGGGGAAGTCTCTTATGAAACAGAATCTCCTGTTCCCAGCCACCCCTCCCTCTCTGCTCCCTCCAGAGTGATCTACTCACAGTGTAGACAGTGTCCTGAGGGTTCTTTCTTCTTTGCTGTAAAACAAAAGAAAAAAGCTGCCCATACACTGCACTACCAGCATCCCCCACCACCTTGTACTGATGCTGGAACGATTTTTGTCTTTTCTTTTCTATCCCTTTTACACAGTTCTCTGTATCCACAAGTATCAGAATGCACACTTGCAGCCTTTTACTCAGTTCAGTGCTCAGTGTTTTGTAAGTGTGAGACTGAACAGCCCAGAGCTGCAGAGCCAGGGACACCAAACATTCTGCTGGCTCAGGAACCCAAGGTCTCCTGACAGGAGGATTCTGGAAACTCGAGCTGAGCCCAGCCCAGCCCCAGCATTGGGCTCCCTTGTTGGATCTGGGCTGTGGAAAGTCTAGAACTGGTGTGTGTGACTGACGGGGGTGCATTTTGCTGTCACCTGGGTGAAGTGGATGCATCAAACGGGATCCTGATTAAAATCCTGAGGGAAAGACCCCAACCCCTTTAACCGTGTCTGGCTTCATTTTCCTAACACCAGGAAAAGGCATCATTACGTGCTTGTGCATTTGCTCCATGGCACAGCTCCAGCTCTGTGCACTTTCCCTGCCCATCCCAGTCCATCCTGCCTCCACCCATGAGGCTCCATTCAGACAAACTATCTGGGGACAATTAATCTAATTTTAACAACGGGTAAAACTGAGTTCTTCCCTGCTCCCTCCCTACAGCTGTCACCTGCAGGCAAAGCCTACACGCTGATGCAGGAGGTTTTCCCTCCCTTCCCCTTTGAAAGCTCTGCAGCACCAAGAGATGTTTTGGCTGCTGCTCTGCTTTGTGGGCTCTGGTTTGGTGGCACCAGACACAGCGAGCTCTGTGCAACACCCACAGCAGCCGGGCCTCCTCCGCATCCGCCCCGGCCCGGGTGTCACTCCCAGCCCGGGCAGACATCAAAGGCAAGGGGAGCTCGGCTCCTGCCTCCCCGCTCCGCCCGAGTTACGACACAAATCGCGTGGTTCCCTGCCCTGGAGGCGCTGGGGGCTGCTGTGCGAGCAGGGACACGGCGTGGGAGGCAGATCAGAGCACAGAGGTGCTGGTGAGGCAGGAGGTTACCTGGTGTCTCCCGCCCAGCTCGGGGTCTGCTCCTCGCTTCCCTCCCAGGACATCGTAATCGTCCCTGCGCCCGCGGGAGAGCTTCTGCAACGGGAAAGCAAAAGCAGAGGGTGGACACCACGTTAATGAGATAATAGATCTTAACACAGAAAGGAAAGGGAACCCAGCTTGGCTCACAAGGACTGTAACTGAATTAGAAATGATTTTTACATGTCTACATCTGAGCCATGGAAATGACACTAAACTGTAAGCTGTTGCATCAAGAATGTTTCCTAAGTGGAAATGAGTTGAAAACTAAAGAGTGTGAGGAGAAGGGACTCTGACTTTCATACTTTCTCTCCCACTGGAGAGTGAAGATCCATGAGGTTCATTTTTCTTGCAGAGCAGCTCATCTAAATCTGCATCAAGCAGCTACAGAAATTTTAAGCCAAACGCAATTCTTAGCTGAGAAAGGTTGCCTTGGACAAGGACAAAGAAGAGATTTCAGGTCAGAATAACACGGCTGACAGAGCACTACTTGAAAGGGGACAGGCTAGACTTAAACTGAAAAGAAATTGCATTTAGTGTTCATACATTACAGAGTTAAACAGAACTCATCACAGGATGTGGCTATGGTCAAAAGCATGAGAAAAAAAAAAAGGACAACTAGACATAGCAAAAATAGTTAAGAGTTTAATGCTGCCATGAGTGAGCAATTTAATGAGGAGGGACAGGCAGGGTTTTATCTCTGTCCTCTCTCACTGGCTAAGGATGCTGCCCATGGTCAGGGCACAGGACAAGGCACATCTCTGGTATGATCTGGTACAACAGGGTTTGCTGTGGGGCAGCAGGAAGGCTTGGGAATGAGGCACAGGAGCTGTGGTGGCTCAGACTCCACACACTTGGCAATTTGCCCTTTGCCCAGCACAGATCAAACAGCAGCAGCACCGGGGGCAGTGGCTGCACTCACCCCCAGAGCTCTCACAGGCCTGTTTGTTCCATGGGGCAGCACAACAAAACAGCCTGGGCTCCTGCTAGCCTTCAGCTCAGGGGAGGTCAAATCAGGAACCTACAGCCCAAAAACCTCTCCAGCATCTGGCCAGAGTGGTGACAGCAGAAGCTGCCCCTGTGAGGTTTTACCCTTCCTTCTTACAGCTGCCATGCTGCACACTCATGTACAGCCTACTCATCAGCTGGCCCACCCAAAGGTTTCTGACCAGCAGGCAATTCACTGTCTCTGAGTGCCCCAAAAATCTGTCTGGATGGTGGATTAGGAAACAAGGAGCAGCAGTTACTCACATTGTACACATCATCCTGGCCTGGGCGCAGCTGTGGTTCAGAGGCCTGGCTGAGCTGGAAGAGACACCATTCCATGAGCAGACAGACAGTGGCTCCCCTCAGTCCTTTCACTCCCTCTCTCCTACAATTATTCTCATCAAAGTGGGAGGCTCACAAGCAGCTCCTCAGGCAATGCAAAGCCCTGCTGCAGTGACACTTTTATCCACACTCCAGCCTGCCCTCAGCAGCCAAGTCATTTCACTTGACATAACACCAGCTCACAAACATTTGGGTTTGTTCCCTAAACAGCTGCCCTCCTCAGATTTTGTCTCTCCATTCTGTTCCTGTTTCCATTCTTTTGTCTCCCTGGGACCCCAGTTCTCCAGCTGCCTGCAAAGTTTCTTGGCTTCCTGCAGGGAATCCCTGAACCCCTCAGGAGCTGCACTTGGCTTGCAGGGCTCTGGTGGCACCACAGTAATTTGGTGTGAGTGGCAGCTAACAAAGAGGTGAAGGATTATCCCTTCTGTAGCTGATCTTTGGCTCAGCTACTCATAATATTTATGAGCCATCAATTGCTAAGCCAAAATTCCAGGTAAAGAGGGGTGGTTTGGGGTCAGTGAGAGCAGCTACTTCATGTTGTAGTCTTTAAAAAAAACCCTGTCAAACTACATTCTGTATTGATTTAGCCTTCTTGAGTTATCACATTCAATTCTTTATTAAAAGTAACTTTCTAGCTCAGTCTATATTTAGGCATAGAGTCATGTTTGTAGCAATACAGAATTCCTCTCCTGTGCTTGTTTGGGTGATATTGTTTGCATCATCACACTCATATTGAGACATTTTAAGACATCCTTCACAAGCTTGCCATTTACCCTGGATTTTCAATATATCCACTCCTCACTTTGCATTGGAAAGCAGGAGAAAAAAAAAATCCACATCACTCTTGTGGATTTCCCATCTATAAAACCCAGGATTCCTGATGTATCCATAAGTGTAGCATCCAAACACTCTCATACACTCCTGCCCCCTTCATTGGAACCTTTAGAAAGACAGGTTGGTCAAGTGGACACAGAAATGGAGGGGGGGAAAAAAGAAATAAAATAAAATAGTAGAAAAGTCCCATTCTAAGAGATGGTTCCTCTCCACTCCCACTTTCCAGCCCAGCCCTACTATTTTATACCACCAAACCCAAATCCAAATGCATCAGTGTTTGGTTAGACTGACCTTTGCCTTCACAAAAAGAGCTGTCATGACCACTGCATAAATGAAGAGGAATCCATCCAGCACGTAGCAGAGCCTGGGATCTGTGAGGCCAAGGACTGATGCAGCATCTGTACAAAAATATCAGATACATCAGCAAACAAGGTCATTTGTGTCACTGGGTGCTTGGCAGCACAAATGTGGCAGTGCTGCATAGCACTCCATGGAAAAATAACAGCCCGTGTGAGGGCAACACTGCCCCTTTGCAAAGGAGATGGAATCCTGAATATAAGAATTATAGGATTAATTTGGTCAAAAAGGAGCATGGCATGGTTAAACCAGACTGTCCAGGACCTCAGCCAGATGGAGGTGTCTCCATGCACAGCAATGTTTGCAAACTCCCCCAGCCAACACAGGAGGTTTATTTTCTGGGAAAACCCAGCAGTGTCTCCTGCAGGAATTCATGGCTGGGCCTGGTTAAGGCTTCCTTCATCAAGTGTGTGTGAGAAAATACTGTTTGGATAATGTTTTAGGGGAGGGCTTCTCAATTCTGCATTAAATGTAAAAAAGGATTGACCCCATCCCTTTCAGTGGGAGACCCAGGCTGAAATCACTGCTGTTTCAAAGACTTTGAAGATGCATTTCCCCTATCCCAGGCTTCATATTCTGTGAGGGTTGTTTTGGACTCCCAGTTTGGGAATGCTGGGCATTGTTAAAGGTGAGAAGGGAGCTATGGGCAGGAGACACAGATTTTAACCCCTCATATCAGGACACATCCATGAAGATAATTGTGGGACACCTGATGGGCTTCTGGTTGAGAGAAAGGGTTTAAATCCAAATCTCTATGCAGGAACCTCAACTGGTTGCTTCTTGGGTGACCCTTCTACAGAAGATTTTAAATTTTTATTCTATAGAACCACAGAATACCACGTTGAAAGGGGATCTCAAGGATCATCCTGTCCAACTGTTCCTGGGAAATGCATGGTCTAGAAAATATTGTCCAGATGGATCCTAAAAGGTGTCCAGTGTTGGGGAATCCACCACTTCCCTGGTGAGACTATTGCAATAGTTAATTATTCTCATTGTGAAAAATTGCCCTCCTGTGTCCAATAGGAATTGCTCCAGGAGTAACTTGAACCCATAGCCCTTCATGTTTTCCATGTGACTCCTTCTAAAAAGGGAATCTCCATCTTCTTGTCAGCCACCATTTATTTATACACTGAGCACATCCAGCAGGACACCTTAATATTGTGTTTCAGCACATAAAACTGATAAAACTGCCCCTGTATCAATTCATGAAGATGCAGGAAGTTCACAAATATAGCTAAAAAAAAGTAAAAATCAAAGGTCAAGTAAGTATAGATCCAATATGCAGCTCCAAGTCCATCCCCCAAGGAAAAGCTGTATTACACAGTTATCTAAAAAACAAAACAAAACAAACAAACACTTTAAAATTAATCTGAGCTGTGCTTTGTGCAGATTTAGGGGGTGTTCTAAAGAGAAAGACAAAACTGATCAATAACTTGCAAAGTCCTTCGATGGAGATAAACAGTCTGTGTTCCCTCTCACAGCCTCACATAGTCAGGAAAAAATTATTCCAAAGAATAGATTTGATTGATTGTTTGAACTAGGAGTTTGCTTTAATCATGCATTTAGAAACAAATCCATGGAAATAAATTGAGATCCTAGATGGTTTGCCTTCTTCCCCCTCTTTTCCTAAAATTTAAAAAATACAGTTCCAAGCAGTTTATAAACAATATCCTTCACCACATTTCCTCAGGACTATAAAATTTCATATACATGGGGTAGATAGAGAGATTACATTATTTAGATCACATTATTTACCCAACATTGTATATTAAACCAACAAACAAGCTGAGATTACCTTCCCAGAGCTGTTCTTCTAAACAGTTCACAGGCCAATATTTTACACCAGCCTGGAGGCACCTGAGATGCTGCTGAAGGCAGCATTTTTGGGTGCTCTTTGGCTATCCTGTCCCTGAATCCCCTCTTCTTGTACCAAAACCAGGCACGTGCATGCAATCATCTCAAGTCCTGTATTTCTCCAGCACTAATAAAATCCCCAGAGCAGGAGGAACTGGAACAGGAGACACAGAGAACTGTGGAGGAGATGTCAAGAGAGCAGGGGGTTTAGCTGTGCCTCTGTGCCAGCCCTGGCCTCCAGCATCCCTGGTAATGGATTAAAAGTGGTCAGTGAGGGAAAGCCTGCTGCTCTGGCTGGGATTGTTCCTGGAAAAACATGCTTGGACACAATGAGAAAGTCCAACATTTACAAACAAACCAATAAAATGAATAGAATCATTAGGGTGAACAACACCATCAAGTTCAACCTTCAGCCAAATACCACCACACTCACTAAGCCGTTTGTGAAGTGTCACATCTCCTCATTTTTTTAACATTTCCAGGGATGGCGACTCCACCATTTCCCTGGGGAGCTTCTTTCAATGCTCAACCACCCTTCCAGTGCAGAAAAATTTCCTAATATCCAACCTGGTGCAGCTTGAAGCTGACTTCCTCGTGTCCTGTTAGTTCAGTCCTGTCTGTTAGTTCATGTATTTCCTTCCTTAGTACGTTTAGTTATTCTTAAACAAAACAAAATACAACAAAACAGAACAAAACACACAAAGAACTTTCTAAATATTAACCTTTGAAACAGGTTTCTGGGTTAGAAAGTGAGAGATAGAGAAAGACAGAAGGTACAAAGTCTGTTGAAAGAAAGGTCAAAGAGATAGGAGGCACAACGAACAAGTGGCAGTTAAAGCAGTTACCATCCTTCAGGTGAACAGGACCAGTTTAGGTTTTTAAATCACTAGAGGAGGGGGGTACTGCCTCTTCCAAACAGAGATTGGTCCCTTAGGCACCACCAAAATGTATTTTCTGTCCCTCATGAGCCATGGTCTGGGGGCTGAGGCCAAGCTCACAGGGGATGAGCTGATGATGGGAGCTGGCAGAGCCAAACGTGCCAGGCCTGAGGGTGCAGTCACACTCAGCTGCCTCACACAGAGCAAAGCACAAATAATAAACAAAGAGCAAACCAGCACATCTTTCCATGATGATTCCCACTCTGCTAAGCTCACAGGATACCCAGTGCCTACACTGCTCAGCATCTTTCCAGCATTCACACACCAGAACTGAGAGGACTCGCTGAGTAGGGCACTGCTCAGCTTTCCAATCCCAATCGCCTACCCTGGAACTCTTTCACCAGCTGTGCTTCTGCCCCTGAGAAGTTTCTTCCCAGCACCTCCTCCTTCCAAAGCCTGGACTTCTGTCCCCCTCGTCTCCTCTGCTGCTGCAGATCCCTGCAGTCACACATTGGGACCCAGAGCTGGCATCTCCCTGATCCTGCTCCACATTCACACCCCCACAGCAGCTCTGCCACCACCTCTGCAACCCCCTGCGGCCTTTTACTCTCTCAACTGTGGGGCAAAGAAAAAACAAAAGTAGAAAAAAAAGGGCAGAGCTGCTGTGGACAGGCAAGAGAGAAAAAGGCTGCAGTGAGAGGCCAAGAGCAGCCCCAGGAGCCGAGGGAGAGGAAGCCTGGGGGCTGGTGAGGGAGGCTGTGCTCGCCTCGAGAGCCCTGCGTGGTTTCACAGAGTTTCAAGCCCTGGCTCAGGCCCAGCACCAGCTTTCCTGCACAGGGCAGCAAGTTTAGCTCCCACCATCTACCCACACTGTCTGCTGCTCCAGGCCTGGAGAGAGCCAGGGAGTTCCAAATCCTCATCCAGACACAGTCACCCTGCTCCAAAACGTGACACGAGGGAGGGATGCTGCACCCCAAAGCTGGCTGGGCCCCAACCCACAGGGCTGGCCCAATGCAGCCAGTACCAACAGGGATCAGCTGAACTGAATCACTGGAACGTGAAACATGGACCTTGAAACATGCCAGCACATTTCTTTTTAATAGGATTTTCCTCCTCCAGTGTTTTAGTGTGCATCTGGATTGGGTTAGACCATGATTCCTGATAATAGTTTGAGAAATACAGACTGTAAAAGCTGAATTACTTGTAAACCCAGATCAAATCTGTCCACCATAAAACTTTTTCTCTCCCATGGCCCTTATTAAGTGATTCATTTAAGAGCTTTACTTTTAGAGGTTACCAAAATTCAGTAACACAGCTGCAAATGAAGTGTTTTATCTTCCTGGAAACCGAGTTTCTCAGCAAAGCCCATGAAAACCAATCCCAGCACAAGAGATTTATTGATGCAACTGTGGTTACATACAGAGGAGTTTAAAAACAGATCCTGTAGGGCCTTCTCCCAACAGCCCAGGGCTGCCACAGCTGCTTGCTGGGGCAAAGCAGGCAGATTTTCTCAGACACCTCCATCTCCCACCAGCAGTGATCCCTGTGGCTCTGGATTGTTGCGTGCATTCACCTCACTTGTCACTTGTGATGGGTTTTGCCTCACTGCTATTCTGAGAGCAAAATTCTGAACCCAAGAGAGCTCCCTGGGCTTGGGGCAGAATTAGGAGAGAGATGAGCACCCTGCATGAAAAGACAGCCCTGACCAAATGCCTACAAGTTAGCCAGCTAAATTTGTTTCAGAAAATCCTGGTCATAAAGAATGTATATCATGTGGTTTATTTATAATTATGTATATATATATATGCAGGTTTTACTCATAAATATAAACAACAAGCAAACCTGTGACCCTCCAAAGCTGAAGAAGCAGAGACCAAATCCTCCTTCACTTGCAGGAAGGCAGAGGATCAATTAATTTGTCATCAATATTCCATCACATATTTGTGAAACACAGCATGGCCCAAAGCAAAGCTCCTGCCCTTGAATTTCAGCATTAGAGTCCGTTGTTGTCAGAGGAAGCTGCTGCTATGATCAGGATGTGGGTTACAAGACCAAATGTTGGGCAGCCCAAATAATTGCATTTAAAAATGAAGAATTTTAGATCATTAACTTCCACTTTTTTTACACCAATGAATGTTAGCCCTGTAGAAAGTCAAGTTAAGGGGCTTTAGGGTTCTTGTGACCCCTTCATATTCCTTTTTTAGGATCCCTTTTAGGAAGGCACTAACACAAAGCTCAAATAATTCCAACTTCCCCTCTGATTTATTTGGAAGAAATAGATTCAAAAGAAGGAAAACATTATAATGCCACAAAGGGCTAAACATTGGTGTTCCTGCCCATGGCAAGGGGCTTAAAACTAGATGATATTTATGGTCCTTTCCAACTCAATGATTTCTATGATTTTCCAGCACATCATGGAATAAAGACTCTAATGAAAAAGTCCAGGGTATTGTAACAGGAGCAAGACAAGTAGGTCTCCAATAGCCATTTGACATGTGGGAAGAGGAAATGTGCAGAAAACAATAAATTATCTACATTTTCAGTCTGAAGGTGAAGAAGATTAAATTTGAATATATAATTAAATAAGGCACTCTTTCACCCTCCAAACCCTTCCACTGCCTCGTCAGAAACAGAAAGGAGGGGCGTGCCTTGCTCATCTCTGGAAGGGGACTCCTTGCTAGATCAAAACAGTCAGTCATTCTCAGAAAAAGCAACTGCTTTCACTTCTCAGTTTAGCAAGGACTTGGTGCAAAGGGCTTTCCTGAAGCAAGCCTGGTGTTGCCTCCTAGAGACAGCAAGCCATGCACAGGGCAGGGCAGAGCTGGATATCCAAGCAGCTGGGCTGACAGATGCAAGCTGTGCAGCTCTTCCAGCTTTTCTAGGGGGTTTAGATTAGGCACAAGCGCTTTTGCTAGGCCCATCTTCATCAGGGACAGCAAAAGTTTAATCTACTTAATGCAAAAGGTGTTCCCTGCTGTAAATTTTCTGTTGTCTAATCCAATCTGGTCTTAAGTGTACAAAGAGGCAAGAATTATTATTCAAGTGCTTCTAGGTCACTTAGCCTTTCCCTTGCCCTGCTGACTCTGTCCCACAGCAGTAACTCACCCCAGACTGATTTACTATCAGGTGGCCTTTCCATTTCAGTTCCTACAACCCTGTGCACACGATGGGGATCTACATAAATGAATTCAGCCTCCTTGCCTCCCCTTCAGACTGCAAGGCTGAAGGAAGAGACACTGAGTCAGGCACAAGATGCTGCTGATCACAATCAGATGGGTGTGACGTTTCCCTAAGCACTCTAAATTAGCATTTTAAATTAGCTAGCTCACAGTTCATGGCTCCAGTAATCAAATGTATTGATAATATGGAGAACAATTCCCAATCAGGAGATTTATAAGGCATCCCTAGTTCCTTTTATCCCAGTTCCAGACTTGCAAAAGTCATTAAGCTCCTACTGGTGGGAAATGGTGGAAGCCAAAGGCAGAGATGCACAAGAACAGCAAGAGCCTCACCAGGGCTGTTTTGTCTCAGAACGAGCTTGATCACAACTCCTTCGATTTGCTGCAAGCAGAGAAGTAAAAAATCTCTCACAAGAACACAAGCTAAGGGAGGTGCTGGAGGGACAATTTCAGCTACGAGGCCATTGACAGAGAACAGCCCGTGAGCAATTCCTTCCCTTGCAGCCAACATGGACCAGAGCTGGGACAATTCCAGGAGCCATCCGTGATGTATGGTCAAAGCCATGCCTGGACACTCACCACAGCTAATTCTACTGGAATCAAACCAGGGTTTTTCTTTTCCTGGGATCAATTTCCACCTAAACTCACCAACAGCATCAGATCTAACCAGTGCCAAAAGAGCCAGAGTTGGGAAGGACACCAAACCCCCAGGATTAAAAGCCATGTACTTTCTTAGGTTAAGTCCATAGCAAGATTTTTCAAACCCCAGGAAGCTGTCACTCAAGATTTTCAACACATTTCTCACAGAGTGTTCTTCAGCACATAAATGACTGAATCACAGGGAAGGCAGACACACAAGACAGAGAAATGGTGCAAAGGCTGCAATATTTACTTTAGCGGGACAACTAGCAGCAGACTATTTAAAGGCTAGCAAAGCCTCAAGATGTTTTCATTGCGCATCCACTTGCAACGAGGCTGCTGAGGACGAAGAAATTCCCAGAGAAACTTGGTGTAGAGGAGGGAAATGGTTAAAAAATCATCTGCTGATGTTGTGTCTCAGGCAGGAAGGAGGTTACACAGCCCCAACGGCTGGGGCTCCAAACCCTGCAGTAGCTGCTCACACTGGCAGGGAGAGGTTTCAGAGCAGTCCCCTGCCCCTGACCCACTTAGTGGAGTGATGTGTGTCATGTCCTGCCTCTGACAGAGGATGCACAGGCAAAAAAAACCCCAACAAACAAACCCTCCTGTTCAACGGCAAGTTATTTACAGGGTAAATTAATGATTTGGGTTAATATTAATTCCCTGCGTATTTTTCTTGTAACATTGCTCAACAAAGCTTGGCAACAATCAGATTAAGAGCACTGGGGAGTATTCCACTCTGAAAACAGCACACGAAGCATTTCACAGGCCTCATTAAGAAAGACCCAGTGGATGAGCTCTCACAAAAAGGAAATATCACAACAAACCTTGCCTGGGTCCTCGATGGAGTCATTCAGCAAAGAGGCTCAGAACAACCCCTAACTCCAGGGACCTTCCCAAATTCCATTTGAAAAAGAAGGAATTGCTTCTTGCACCTCCAAAATGTCCTTCCTCTGATGTGGGAGCACTCACAGCTTCACAACGTGCAGCAACTACGCAGCTAAAATGTTATGGCAGAGCAAAGCACTGCTGAAGAGAAGGGGCTTTGGTCATGGATCTGCAAGGGGAGCATGGCTTTATTTTCCCCTGTTAGCACCTCTGCCGAGGCCTGTGCTCCTCTTTCAGGTGACAAAACTGGTACATCTTCACTGCTGCACTTTAAGAGCCACCTGAGGGACTGCACCCAGCTTCAGAAAACCTTATCTCAGATGGCATTACAGGATAAGGGGGGAAAAAAGTGCTGTGTTTTTAAAGCACCTTCTCATGCATAGGTAGGAAATGGAAGAATGAAGAGCATCTGTATAAATTTTGACTGAATTACAGACTATTAAAACACAATACATTCCTGTGTGGGGTGGGAGAAATAGAAGGAAAGAATTTCCTTATTATTAATGACTTTACACATTTATTTCACCAAATATAAGATAAAAGTAATACAATCCCTGTCAAAAATACTGCAGTGCTCTCAAAAGCTCAGGCACTGGAAGCTGGTACCTTCTTAATTGCTTCTCTGTGGAAACAGACTTGTAGCCAAAAACCCCAAAAACCCAAGGAAAATTACCCCAATCTCCCATCACAAGGAAAATTTCCTGTTTATTTCCACTATGAGTTCAAACCATTCTATGGCAGTATTTGCAACTGAGATGACATAATTATGATTTACTGGCTGCATGCAACTAACATTAAAATTTATGAAGTTAATTCCATTAATCAGTTAGGAATACATTGAAAATCTGGAAAGGTGAGCTATGATGAGCAATTTAATTTTACCCACAGCACCAAATTTACCTATTGGTTTTTTCTTCAAGATTTTATGTTAAAAGATTTCCAGAAATTTATCAAAGAGAAATCTTATTCTGTTGCTTATGACTAGATTTAGTTGAGTTTTGTTTTCCTGGAGGAATGGCACAGCTATTTCAGAGGATTTAGATCTCTTGTATTATTCTTTCCATCTTAACGGAGACAAGCAGCTCTCAGCCACTTACCAGATATATTTTACAGAACAATTCTGTTCATACCTTCAAGTTTCACAGCACCTATCTGAAGCAGCCACTTGAGATGGGATATTATGTTGTCTCTGATTTTTCTCACTCCAACTAATTTTCTAAGTGTAGAATCATGCACTTACACTACCACTGCACTCATCTAATTGCTTGTCAGCCTCGTAAAACACGTTCCTTTTAAGATCTTTAATGCTGCTTCTGAAGTGGATGAAAATTTTGAAATTATGTTTACTTTAAACACCCCCTCTCTCCCACAAAAAGCCAGATTGGGAAACCTCTGGGATGTGCAGACAGAAAAAGAGGCTGTGTGGAAACTGTACTTGTTTGCTTTCTGTGTGCAGCTGAGATGGATTTAGAATGCAAAGGAAATTTATATGAGCTCCATTTTTCACAGCACTGGGAGCTTAGGTCAGCTTTATTGAAAGCACAGTTTGGGAAAGTGCAGTCACAGAACTGTTGGATGGGGTGAAAAATTGCCAAGTGATCAAATGCCCACAGAAAATAAATTTTCTTCTAAAAGGATCCTTAGCGTTTAATTTACTTTTTGTACTCTCTAAGAAAAATCTTTCTTCCACTTCTATCCATTACAATTTCTCCTTGCCACAGAACCCTTCATTGTGTGTTGTACTGCCTAAAATACGTAACACAACGCTGGGCTGCCCAGACCGTGCATGGACAAAACACTCTCCCTCCCTTAATACAAATTCTTTTCTGAGATTAGTTTTGATGAATCCATAATTCATTCACATCTGGATTTGCTGTGTGTTTCTAATAGGACAGAGATGAAGAAGGGATGTACCAGGGACCGACGTCGAGGTGCTTTGCTATGGCCTCATCTGCACCTCCAGGAGTTTCTGGCACGTAGAAGCCTGGAATTAATCCCATTAAGCAAAGTGTTATCCCACAGAATTAGCCATTAGGTGTGCACTAATTATTTCAATCTATCCCTTGAAATCCATTTGGAGCAGCTGCCCTGGTTTTACAGACAAAAAAAAGTGAAGCGCTCGGAGCCGACAGCACTCACGAGGATTGTGCTGGGGTTCATTGCATCCAAATGGAGGAGCAAACAAGTGAAGATTTAATCAGATGTCCCAGTAAAGAGCAGACTCCAAAATGGGTGAGTTCATTCCCTACACCATTGATTTCAACTGAGCAAAGGCCATTTCAATGAGGACAGGTTTAGCCCCAGAGCAGACACAGGCACGCCTTCAAAGACGCACACGAAATGGAGAGAGCGTCAGTAATTAAAAGATAAATGCAAATGTTTTTTTCTAACACAATACTCATACAATAAATCTTTGTTCAATGTGACAAATTCAAGTTTGGAGAGTATCACCCCACCCAGATTTTTTTCTGGAAAATCAACTTTTCATTACTCTTTAAATTCGCTGTATTCTACCCTGCTTTCAGAGTTCTTCTGAAATTCATTTTCACGTGCCTACACACTAGAAGTCAGAAAAAAAAAGGGCTTCAGAACCCTTCAATTTAAACTGTATTATTTTTCTAGAAATATATCCCAAATCTGTATTTTTATTAAAAAAAAAATAGCAGTGGCTTGCTCCAAGTTCATTGCAAGAGCTACATTAGAATGATTTACTGCAAGGCAAAAGTGCAGGAAGGACCGGATGGCTCAGCTCATTGCACAGCACCAAAAATACAGATTTAACTCTCCAAACATTTCAGTGTTTCCACTGAAGAGCACAGCACAAGCACAAAATACAAAGGTCTGAGGAGAAAGTCAATGCATATGAAGCAAAAGAATTCTGGCTTTGTAACCTTCTCTGCCTGATATTTTTTCAGATATAAAACAAGTTCACAAAAAAAAAAAAAGATGGAAAAAATAAAATCACAATGTGTTTCTCCTGTCAGCTGATTTTCTGCTTGGACATGACAAAAATATCAGGTTCCAAGCAGCCACCTGAAATTTATTGAACACCATGGCATCCAACATCACATGGTGGGTTTTTATCTAAATTAAATTACATAGAGATGGAGATACAGCTATGGAGCAAGCAATATTTTAATCTATTAATTTCATTTCATAAAGATACATTTAATTTTGCATGCTGAAAAAACCAATGAAATTTAAACAGAGAAATCATAAGCAAATCTGCATAGACCTTAGACCTTTATTTTACCAAACTAATGCCACAAGCCCCCTGAAGCCAAATTTCCCTGCTAACAAGACCCATCCTCCTCCAGTGTCCCACTGTGCAAATACCTCAGTCTTGTAAGTTTATGATCAGAAAAAAGTCCCTAAAAGAGAAAAAGTCTGGCCAGCTGGGACAGAGAAAATCTGTTCAGTTATTTTATTACCATGCTAACAATTGGTGATCCAGACGCTATGATTTTAAGATATAGTTCACAACATTAAAAGCAATACTTTTTCTTTTTTCCCTGTCACATTTCTAGCACTATCATAATGCTGGTAGCATAAAAGACAAAAAAAACCCAAATGATATGCAAAATTATTATGCACTCTTTAGAAGTAGCAATTGAGCGACAGTTTTATGCTGCTATTTATAATCTAGGTAAAGCTAAATAAAGTACCACACTGAACAGACTGCTTCACTTAAAATTCTCAGCTGACTACGACACAGAAATACCCTCCTGGTGGGCTGTTCAGGGATTAGTATTTCTGCAGCTTTTAAGAGATTAAATTCTGCAGCTGGTTATTCTATCTGCAGTATAACCCGATATCAGATACTGGGCACAGTTAGAATTCATGCACAACCAATTTGTAACTCAAGACATAACTGTATAATTAAGATTTTCAAAAATCATCCTTCATAGTTAGTTATATTGTTTTATATATTGTTACCAGTTTTTTAGGAAGTGTCAGTAAATCAGATTTTAAAACCAAAATAAATTCTACTATTTGAATTTCTGTTAGCAGGTTACTGCAATTGAAGGGAGTACATTTGTCTGTTTGCATACAGACTTGCTTCTAATCAGAAATATCTTCTTCTGCAAAGTCAGAAAGATCAAGCTCTACTGGCAGATGGACAGCTAAAATTTTACCATCCAGAAAGTTACCCAGCAGTGCTGAAATTAATAATAAAACCTCTAAATAAAGTTCTTAACATATATGGATCAACTTGTGAACTCCTGACACCCAGAAACCCTGACTGACTACTGATTTCCACAGAAATGTTTTGTGCTTATTCTGGTGTGGTGGAGTCTGATGGCACCAGCATTTTCATGGAAATAATGCATAATCATTTTGCTCAATGACTACTCACTTTACAAAATGGAGAAGCAAAATCGATATCTTCATCTTCAGTCAAGAATTGTATTTTATTACTGAGCAGAAGTGTTGAAGTGACAGAAACCAGCTCCACATGCTGCTTGCAATATTTCAGAGAATTTGGCATTAACTCTCCCAGCTGTTTTTGTCCAAGTTCCTCAAATCACAAATGCACCACTAGGTCAAAAGATAACCCCAGCTGTTTCTGCAAAACCATGCCTGACTTTGTTTAAAAATATCCTTTTTTAACCTTATTAGGTCACATAGGAATCAAAATCGATAGCACAAGCATGGGGATGATTATAAGGTCTTGAATTTGAATGATCCTACTCAAACAACTGCTGCACAAACTTCCTGAGCACTTGTCAAAAGGCCAAGAAAGTGCATTTTATGCAGACAATCTTAACAGTGGGAAATGACAGAAATCAAAGCGATGTCATCAAATTATTTCCTTAAGTTACCAGAGTGTTGTCCAATTTTTAAAACCACTCTGTGCTCTAAGTTAAACAAAATAGGACTTTGAGCACACAAAAGTACTTGCAGTAATGGTGTCCTCAGTGCTGGTCAGGAAAGTTCAGGGAGGAACAGAAGATCTGGAGCCATGACATCAGCCAAGGACACCCTTTTATGCTTGCAGCCCCCTGGGCACTGCACACCAGACACTCTCCAGGCTGCTTTAATAATAGCTTTATAGCCACAGTTAAGGAGAGGATGACTGCTTTACTATCCTTTGCAGACAGATAAATCACATTTCTTACGCCTACCCAAGTGGCTTCACCTCTGTGTAACAGCTTTCCACCCTGACCACTAATTGTCCTTTTATCAGGTTTTAATGACACACTTCCCTTTGTACAGACCATACTACAGACACCAGATGGTTTACCTTTCTTTTTACATTTCTAGATATGCTGTACTTCGGTCAGAAAGGATCAGGTCAGTGTTTCAGCGTGGACAAATCAGAGCTTGCTGCCACATTCTCAGAAAAACAAATGCACCAAAACCTTGCTGCTGCATCCTGGTGCAGCCCCAGAAAATCCCCCACCATTTATCAGAGAGCAGCTGCACGAAACCAGCCAGGCGTTTTGGGAACTGCTCAGGAGCCGTTTGCCCAGCAGCTCACCTGGGATTTTTCTGGTTTCTCTGGCCTGCCAAGGGGCAGGACATGGCCCCAGTGGAAGGGGGAGCCTCCTCCCTCACCTGCTGTCCCCAGCACTGCACAAGCTGCTGCTCTGGGCCCCATTGCCACAACGCACGCTGGCTTCTTCTGTCAGAAATCTCCATCCTCTTTGTTTCTTGTGTCAGGTTCATATCACTGATCACGTTTATTTTTTTTCCCATTCCTTTCCTTCAACCTTTCTTCTTGGCTCTTAACAACTGGGGGATCTTTGAGTGTTGGGGAAGATGAAATAGGAAAGCCTTATAGATATGATTACCTTAAAAAGATGCTGGAAATATGGAAAGTAGAATCGAAATTGAGATGCAGACAAGGTTGGAGTTGAAGAGTAACTAAGAAACAATGGCAGAGCTGGCTGAAGGGAATCCTCCTTCTGGATAGAACAATGCCCTCTGCCCAGGCAGGGCCAAAGGGCAGAGCAAACCCTGCCTGCCTGGTAGGAGATTCCCAAAAGCAGTTTTTTTAAGGTTTAAAATATAACCCCGTATGGTAATGTGATGATTCTTATAGGTTGCATGCAAATATTGTAGAGTTTGTAGCTTGTTTCAGATTGGTTAAAGAGAATTAGAATATTCAACAGAGAAGATGATTTATTGTATTGTAAATGGCAAATCGCTCTCTTTTTGCTCTCTCTTTTTGCCTCTTTCTCTGGCCTGCTCTGAGCTGTGTCTTGCAGCCCAGCAGCCTCTCACACCCACGCTCTTTCAGAATAAAATCCCATACTCTAAACCAATCTTTAGACATCTCTCACTTCTATTTTACCCCTATAACCAAATCCCACAGAGTTAAATCCTACATTTGAGTATTTTAAAGATCTGACTACAAAGCTGATTATGAAATGGCTTGAGTATTTTACAGAGATTTTCCCCTGCTGAGAGACTCCTGGAGGCTGCCTGACAGCAACCACAAGATCCATGCCCACGGAGTCCCTTTCACTCACAAACTGTGACAACAAAACAAAGCTCCTGGTCCCTCACACACGCCCTGGCCCCCTCGAAGCCTCAAAGCACAATGTGACGCTTCCCTTCCCCAGATACGGATCTACCCCCACACACCGCCCCGGCAAACACACATCTGAGCCTCTCCCGAGCCCAGCCAGCACCAGGTGTGTCGGGGAAAGCACTTGCTCAGAGCTCCTCTAACTCACATAGAAATTGCTACCTCAAAATAAAGTAAGTGTAGGAGCAGGTTTTATAATTTCGGGGCTCTTCAGCCTCTTTTTTTTTTTTTTTTGGCAGCAGGAATAAAAAACCACTGAACAAAAAAGAGCAAAAACAGGGCAACGCTTTAAGTCACAGGCATTGTTTTCCCAACCTTGGGACCTTAAGGGGACTGAGCAAGCAAGCAATCCTCTGAGAAACACACAGACAGCCACACAGGTGACCCCACTGAGGCAAGAAGCAGCGTCTGTGCCAGTCCCACCTCTGCTCCGTGTCAGACCCTGCAGAAAGCCTGCTCAGGCCCTCAGCCAACCAAAGAGACATCACACCAACCCCACTGCACAGCACAAGCAGGGACTGCTGCTCCTTTGATGGATCTGGCTCCAAAGAAAGCCCTTTTGACACCCTCCGGGCAATCCATGTATGACACAATCTTATCCACCAACACTTGTTTTTTTTTAAGTTAAAGGGTGGTGGAAAAGGTTGTTTGTTTGCTTTTGAAACGTGGCTGACTTTGCAGAGAGGACCCAGTGCCTTGAAAGGGAATGTCTTGTACCTCTGCTGCCTGAGCTGGACAATTGGGCTCTCAGCACATCCTGAGAGCTTGGAGAAAAAAGGAAAAATCAACACGAAATTATCTTGTGTTGTAGTGCCACACTAAGGGTGCAATGGAGCAGTTGGAGTCCAAATGCTGCCAGACAGGCTAAGGCAGAAAGGGAAGGTGACAAGTTGTTTTTTCTTCCTTTTTTTTTTGTTTTTTTTCAGAAGGCAGCTTTGATTCTGGATTCAAAATTGCCAGAGGCAAAACCAAATTCACATCCTTATAGAATAACCACTGAGACACAAATTCTCTCTCCTTCTCTTTTATGAGCAGGACCATGAATTGCAGCATGAATTTTCTCGATATTTCTCGCACACTCCCACTCCTTCATAATGAGCAACTGGAAAGTTTCAATCTGAATAATTGACTTTACAGATTTAGGGAAAAATAAGTCAAAGGGGAAAAAAAAGCCCTGTTTGTGCTCTCTGGAATATACTGTATTGGCTTCTGCGAGCAAGCAACAAAACACAGTTTGTCATTGAGAAGGTTAAACTCAAATCTTATGAGGTTAGGTTGTATCTTTCTCATAAGAAATACAAATTCTAGGCAACCACAAAACGCTGCTCATAGACCTGTGGTCTTTTAGAACTTCTAATATTAGCTGCAGCCAGAGATGCAAAAGCATCAAAATGTCTGTATTTGAAGGCTTTCTGCTTATTCAAGAACATTTTACCTCTTTATTCCAAACACGTGGTGGAGTTGGAATAATCAAAATAAAAATCTGTACTGAACTTTCGATAAACATCTTCAATTCAACAACGCTGCTATTGCCTTTGCCCCGTTATTTTGCATTTATGTTGCCTCAGAGCATTCTCCTCCTGAAGTGACTATTGAGAAGCCAGTGACAGATTCACTGAAAGAAATGGAGATACAGTAGGATTTCCTGCCCATGCCCCCTTCCAGAGCTGCAGGACTTTGCTGATCAGTGGTGCTCTTCAGTTTAAATGAGCACCTCAAACTTTTGGGTTCACCCATTGCCATTTTCTCTCACTCAGGTGCAACATGCTCGTTGTCTTTCCCTTCCACACAAACATAGGTGCAATGCCATAGACTAAGGGTGTATGTATATATATTTATATATATCGACATTCATGGATACACCACATAACCCTTACATTTTTTTATATATGTACCTATATCTACATACCCTCACCCAAGCCATTTCTTCTCTCTACGGAAAAGAAGAGTAAGCAGCTTTGAATGGATTCATAAAAACAGACAATAACATATTTTCCACTTGCGCAGAGAAAAACTGCAGATTCATTTATAATTTTGCTCCCCTATTTAAAGGAAGAGACCTAGGCAACACAGACAAAACAGTGGAAAATTAAAACATTTCTTCTGTTCAGCGTTTTCTGTCCTGTTCTTGCCAGTGGTAAACAGCCCTACCAGAGGGCAAGCCCTGTTTTCAGCTCAGGAAGCATCCCTGAACACGCTGGTATAGCCAGGGAAGAGCTGATGCCCCAGGCACACAGCAAGGATTCAGCTTACAAAGAGAGACAGGGCTGCTCTCCCTGGCCAAAATCTGCTTTTCTGGCTGAGAGTTTGATGTTTTCTTGCCTGCAGTCTGGGCTTTGCCAGCACTCAAGAAGTGCCAGCTCAACTGCATGAGGGACAATGCTGAAGCTTAAAACAACATTCACTTGTTAGTGCTCACACCCATGTGCTAGCTCTGCCTAATTCACTATTATCTATTTCAACAATCTATTATCTGGGTCATCTGTTATCACAGGCAGTCAAAAATGCTGCAAACTACATTCATTCACACCTCACATGCCAAGATCATGACAAAAGAGCAGCATCCTCTGTTTGCTTTTCAACCAGATTCTTTGCCATACACACTTCTCTGTCATTGAGAAGTTAAAAAAGGGGTATATTTATTTTTGAAGAAAAATCCCTAAAGAAATGGTCCATCACATGAACCCCAGCAGTCAAGTTTTGAAAAAAAAAATTATCCTTATTTTGAGACAGGTGAGAAATTAGTGACAGGTCAGAGATGTGTTCTTCAGAGGATGAAAATTCAGGTTAATAAATGATCTCAGCACGAGGTATCTTAGGTTGTTAGGGAGTTTGTGTGCTGCTTTACAGAGAATTGTGTCCTTAAGTGCATGGACAAAAGGGCCATGAAATCAGATGTTTGCTTCCTTCTCTGTTTATAATGTTCCTAACTACTGGGTACTTGTCAAAGCCCAGCCACCTGTCACAGAAGCTAAATAGTCAATCAGTAAACTGAAAGCAAAGTCTGTGGGGCAGCATGTTGCATCTCTCCTTCCAAAAATTGCACTAGGAGAGCATAAAACGTAGCAGGGGCTCAAATAACAAAAGTTACAGGGCACCAGAAAGCAAGATGATAAAATACATAAACTGCATTAAGTACAGCGTGTTAATGTTTGTAATAAAAAGGACTAAATTGTTAACAGAAGTAGAGAAAAAGGACTTCCATATTTTTTTTTAATTAACACATTTTTTGCTTTCTTTTGACCATTAAGTCTTCAATTGTGAGCACATATTATGTTGCATTTGGTATTTAGACCATGTTACAAGAACATTTTTCTTTGCAAAAGTAAGAACACATTAAATTTCATGCTTGACCTGTTCATTTGTGCTAAAGGAGAAGTAACTGCCCAGGGCCTAGATTACATCCTCCTCAAAGCTGCAAACCAGAGCTTTAACTTAAACTGGAAAGTTAATTGCCTGCTTGAACATCCTTTTCGACCTTGAGATGAACCTGATAACTCACCCAAAAAAGCTGAAAAGCTCAATTATTTTTGTCCCCGTGCACCTTGCAGAAATTGGTGTGTGTGCTTGCAGACACTCCACTGATGGAAATTCATATCTTCTGGTGCCCTGGACTGTTAGCTGAGTTTGCATGCTAAGAAGTTCAAGTTACCTTTATCAATTTGCTATAAATAAAAACGATGTTTTCATTGCAAGTACTCATGTTGGTTTTATTTTAAAGAAACAAGATCTTGTGGTGCTAAAGAGTGGCAAAAATGTAGTTTTAATACTTCATGCTGCTGACTTGCACCCATCGTATTATTTTAAAAAAAGGAATGCTCTGTCTTTGCTGAAATGTCTGTAATGGAGCACAACTGCTCAGAGCACCTCTTTGGTGGAGATTACACTTTGCAAGCATTTTCTTTCTGAAAAATTAAAACTTAGATTTTTTTGGGCGTTGTTTTTCTGAAATATCAAAGGAAGGAGAAAGCTGTGTACACTTTCATATGACATTTCATTTTTAATTCTCATGAAGTCTCATTTTTAAATATCAAACAATACATATTTTCTAAATCAAAGGATCTTCTGGTTGCTATAAGAAAACTCTAAAAAACCCAAAACTAAGCAGAGAAAAGGTTTCCACTTGATTCCAGAAAAGAGTCTTTAAGTCTCTCTGTTTTGGGATCTAAGTTCTGGTACAACTTAGTAACACCTCTGGCATGCTAGTACTGAAAGGTCATAATTTATCTGTTTAATTTACTACAATTATACAAGAACAATCCTGAATTTTACATTTAGTCTACACTGTTTCAGATGGAGAAACTTCAACCACTGAATGGCCAAAAAAACCCATTAATAAAACATTCTCCAGTTTAGTGCCCCAGATCTTCTCTGGGCTGTTTCCCACCTCTATCTGTATGGCACAGACCTGTGGGATTTAACTCTGTGGAATTTGGTTATAGGGGTAAAATAGAAATGAGAGATCTCTAAAGATGGGTTTAGAGCATGGGAGTTTATTGTGAAAGAGCGTGGGTGTGAGAGGCTGCTGGGCTGCAAGACACAGCTCAGAGCAGGCCAGAGAGAGAGAGAGAAAGAGGCAAAAAGAGAGAGCAAAAAGAGAGCGATTTGCCATTTACAATACAATAAATCATCTTCTCTGTTGAATATTCTAATTCTCTTTAACCAATCTGAAACAAGCTACAAACTCTACAATATTTGCATGCAACCTATAAGAATCATCACATTACCATACGGGGTTATATTTTAAACCTTAAAAAAACTGCTTTTGGGAATCTCTGCCAGGCAGGCAGGGTTTGCTCTGCCCTTTGGCCCTGCCTGGGCAGAGGGCATTGTTCTATCCAGAAGGAGGATTCCCTTCAGCCAGCTCTGCCATTGTTTCTTAGTTACTCTTCAACTCCAACCTTGTCTTCATCTCAATTTCGATTCTACTTTCCATATTTCCAGCATCTTTTGCAAGGTAATCATATCTATAAGGCTTTCCCATTTATCTTCCCCAACACAGACCCACATCCCTGAGTGGCCCAGAGTGCAGATGTGACCCAGGTGGTTCAGCACAAAGCCAGCACTGAGCTCTGTGTGGCTCAGCTCTGCCTGGCAAGCCCCAGCCCAGCTGCTTGCTGGTGTTTACGATAAAAGGTGACCCCAGGGAGGCAGCCTCACCCACGGAAACACCCCAGTTCACAGAAGTCTTTCTGACTCTGCCTGGGGTTTTCTGCTGCTTGTTTTCAGTCCCCACAGTGCCAGGATGATTTTTCCACTGCTCAGCTGTGCCCCAGAGTCACAGCTGGGGGATGCTGTGGCTCTTGGTGGAGTTCACAGAATCTTCTCCCACCCAAGTCTTCCTCTGTGCCACTACAGCAATTCCCACTGCAGAAACCTTTCCAGCTCATCTCCACATCTGTGAATTTCAGACCAATATCCACGAGGTGCAGTGAGGTAAAAAAATTTTGAGACAGACCACTGAGAAGCATTCAGCAAATCCCAAAGCTACAAACTCAGCCAGCTACAGAAGGACAGAGAAAAATGTGTGGAGGCAGGCAAGCACATGACTACTGAAAAGGTAAAGGCAAATTTAGATAGGACGTGGTGGAAACAGCAGAGGCACTGAAATGCCAACACTACATGCTTTAAAATAAATAAAAAAAGAGCCAGGGTTATAAAAATAATTAACTTGCATTCAAAAGTAAATAAAAACAAAAGCACAGGATACTTGAAAAACATATGACACATTTGCAGTTCTGTAACAGAACCAAGAAAATGTTTCATGGGACTGTGTTTAGTTATGCAGCAAGGCAGGGATTAATGTCCAGCTTAGACACCCTCACATAAAACCAAGCCTTTCACCTACCACCTTCCTTCCAAGAGCCACATTTCCCTGCAAAATTATTGTGCTTTCAGCACTCACTAAAAACACAGAAAAAAAAAAAGTTGGATTAGACTAAGATTCTTATCCTGCTCTCTCAAAATTTCACAGTATACTCAAGGAACAGGATCCAATGTTGATATATTAGTGACAATTAAGTATTTCCTATTTGATATTATTAATGAGTTTCTTTTGATAGGCATTAAAACACATTGAATGTAAATGAATGCACGTACACCAAATAAAAATCAGTAGAAGAAACACTGAGCAGGGCACAGAAATCCAAGGCACCAGGCTTGGAGTGGGGGAAAAACTACAACACACTTCTCTGTTTTTATTTTAAAAAGGAAAGAGTGATTTCCTCTTGTTTACCGAGGCAGAAGGTGGCACAGCAGCAAACATGAGATCGCTGACATATCTGAATTTCACTGACCTGAATGCCTTGTTATTGAGTCAAACATAGCTAAGGATATAAAGCACTGCAATACTTGTATTCAATTTTTTTAAAAAAATTAAGAGTTATGTAATTCACACAGCAGCCAGTGAATTCAAACACCATCAGAGCTGGTACAAACTTTGGCTGAACGTCAGATACCAACATGCATCTAATTATTTTTTGTTCTTCTGACAGGAGGGAAGGGGACCCATGAGCTAAGCAGTTTACCAATGTTTTGTTAACTCTAAATACATAATCTGCAGGGAAATAAAGTGGCCATATTCTGGAATTTTTAAAACAAAGATAAGTGGGACACATTGGATGAGTTATTGCATGTCCATGAAATTGTCTGCTATTGCAGACTGTTTCTGTGTTGAAGCCTGTGTCATCTATAAGTCTTATTCACATACTGCTACATTTTTCTGCCATTGTTACTAAACATGATATTAAATAGTAATATCCATATCAGTTCTTACAGATCCTCACCAATCATCTCTTCAGACTCAAATTTTCACCTGCACATCCTACTGGCACTTTTTTGTGAGCTTCACTGTGCCCTTTACAGGACCTAGATTCCATCAGGTACAATCCCTCCCTCCCTCCTCTCTGTTCTGTGTAGCACCAGGAAAATGACTCAGATAAATCCACCATCCATTCCTTTGTGGAGATAATTAATAATAATTTACTCAGTAATCAATTCAGTTATCATCATAATCTTTGGTAAAGCTACTTAGCACTTTATCTTTCTTTCCATATTCCTCTCTTGTGTATTTTCCCCTAGAATTTATCCTGAATCATTTCAGCCCAGTGAGGTGCAACATGAACAGATTTGTAATTGATCCCTGCCCTTCCTGTTCCTGGGGAACAAGCAGGACATTTGCTATTCTGGTGTCCTGCACAGAACTGACCCTGCAATGGTTCAATCCCAATTTTACCAGGAACAGCAAGGATTGCTCATGTGCAAACAATGAATAACTGAAATACCTGAGGACACAAAGTGTTAAAAGATAGGAAAACAAACCCTGCTGTGACAGTTCTGATGGACAATATATATGTTTATCCAAACATATGTATTGACCAGCTTCATGCTGTGTGAAATTCAACCACCACAGCCCTCATGGGATGAACCCAGAGCCCTCTCTGGGATCCTGTGCTCATCCTCCTCTGTGTGAGGAAAACTTTAGGAAGGTAATTTCTACCTTTGCCTAAGGGGTCACTATCAGAGCAGTGTTTGAATTGCACCTTGTCTTTGAACCACAGCTGGGCTTCCCAGGTTCATTTCTTAACATGAAAAGGGTGATTCAAAGGTAAGTTACTGGGCCATCATCCCTACAATTCTCCCCTTAACCCTATGCTTTGCTGCTTACCCTCTGATGCTTCCCCTTTTGTTCTCACCTCGACTGTCTCTGCAAGCAGCCTAACTTAACAGAACATTTGCCTCATTCTCTCCTCCCCTTCTTTTAATCTCAGCCTTTCTCCCCCCCTCCACACACATCATCCACAGGAAAGCTCTCCAATTTTAAATCACCCAGTAAAAAAATCCCAACCAAACTCAAACCATCCCAGAATCCCAGGTAAGAGCAGAGGGCCTGACTCTGTGCAAGCACGGATGTCTCGTTGCTCTTACCCATCCCAAATGGAAGGTCCAGGTCCCTGTCCCTCACTGGAACCCAAAAGATTCACCTGCTGTGCCTTAAAAACAAAGCATCTGAACAAACAAGATTGAATCTCACTGAAAAATTTTAGGAAGTTCCTAAAAACTATCCCAGTCTGCTTTTGCTGCATTTCTGTAGGCAGAGAGAAACTTTGCTGGTAGAAGATTTTTCAGAGCACCGAGGGAAAGACAGAGGTCAGATGACTGATATTGCTTTTCTGTATGAAAAGCACTCCTTATTTTAACAGACATAATAATAAAAACTTGCCCCAGAGCCCAGCTTTGAGACACAAGCTATATATTTTCTTGGAAAGCCTCAACATTAATACACTTATTTTTAGCATGCAGCATATTGACGTATTTTATATATCAATGTTGTATTAAAAATAACATAAAATAGATGTATAATAAAGATACTGAAACACATAATTACATATATTTCTCTTAAATGCTTCTTTATCTGTATTGGGTTGATTAAACCAGGATATAAGAAAACATGCTGTAATAGGCTATATTGGCTTAAAGTTTGAGTTATTGAAATTGCTTAGGATATTTGGGTCATTTAAAGCTATCCAGTAGCAATGAATAGTTGGTAGTATTGCCAGAATTTAGGTAGTTTAAGTTATAAAAAAATACACATGCACTATACCCAGTACTTAAACATACTATGAAAATTAAATAAAAGTTTTAATGCATCTGTAAATGTTATCATATAAAAATAAAATCTATCATAGAGTATTTACTCAAAATAACTCAAATGCAGACATTTTCTTTCCAGTTGTTAGGATAAAAATAAATATAAATCTAATTATTCTACTCTCCCTTAGCTATTCAGGGAGTAGCTGTCTCCCAGGAGTCCAGGTGGGCTTTTTACAAATAATAGCACAGTACATAATGAAAAATTTTAAAATACTCTTCATTTCCACTTAGCTGTAGTAAGTGGTAGACAAAGCCTGCCAGTGTCACACTCAAAACAAGATTCTCACTTCCAAGAGGTAAGGCATGATCAGTATTGCCTTAATACTATAGGGCCAAGATGAAGAAAAATATGTTTATAATCCAGAGACATAACGTGACAAAAATAAAAATAAAATGTGTTTGGAGTTATGCTGTTACAGTGTGAAATAGGTTACACTAGCTGAGAGTCCACAACATCCCTTCTCACGTATTTGCCTTTTCTAATCAAAACCCTGGAATAAGAATGGGTAACGAAGTTTGTTGAATATATTCCACTTAAAATATCGAACTCTTGACAAAAGAAAAAGAACTGAACAAAAAAACCCCAAACAAACCACACTCCAAGGCTGCTAAAAAGCAGCTTCATGTGAGAGAAGGATACAAGAGGAATATAGAAAACCAAAGTTTCCAGAGAAGTCCAAAATTACGGTATATAGGAAGCGGGAGATGAGAACTGCTGTATAATTTAATTTAAACAAACTCTTAATTTGACAAAACACATTACCCCTGTGAGCTGCAGGCCCACTAATTCGTGTCCCCATTTGTTCTGTGTCTCAGCTGAGTGTGCAGCTCCCAGAATAAAGCTGTCACTGGAGGCAGCAGGTGCCTCCATCCCCTCCTCCGACCCACAACAGTTATGACACGAGATTAAGAAAAACAGCCACCCCTGGCAGCCAGGCTGGCTCGTAATGAACAGTTTAACCCTGGATAAACCTAATGACAAGTGTGGGTGGCTTTGATTGAAATGACAAGGCAGTTTGTCACACTCTGCCACAGACATCAGCAGCGTCGGCGTTTTCTGCTGAGTTGAGGGGAAAGCAGCCTGACACTTGTGCGTTTCAGGAGAGCACAAAAACACTGAAAACAAAAGGAATCACAGTCTCGGTGCTGAAGCACCCGTCTGACCCCAAACAATCAGCAGTGGAAGAGGTGCAGTCTCTAGGATGCTCTGCTGAGAAAACAGCACTGTCTCTGGAGACTGACAGAAAATTTTAAACAAAAAACCCAAACCTAACCCACGAAGCTCTCTTACTTTAAATTACCCAGAGGCTTTTGACAGAGGTACTCAGCTCTCCAGTTGACCTCCACATGAAACTCCCAATAGCAACCTGCTTTGCTATAAGGGTTGTATTTCTCACTGATGAATGTTCAGTGCCCATAAAATGATAACAGCAAGAGTTGATTGCCATTGTAAATCATTAAATAGTCTTGAGGCCCGGCCATCAATCACTGCAGTTTTAGATGATCCTGTTTATGGTGTTACACGTGCACCTGCTTAAATACAGCAGCTGTCCTCAAAAGACCTGCAGAGACTTGTGTTTCTGGTTAATCCTGGCTTCAATTAGTGCATTAATTACGAGGTACAACCATCAGAACACAAACAAGTAACATTTGAAGCTCGTGTGGCAGATCAGCCACAGTCCTGGATCCAAAAGGATCACAAATGGGAAAGGCATGTGACAACATCCTGTGACAACCAGCAATGTGAGAGGCAGCGTGGCTTTCCTGTATAAGGGGAAAATTAATATCTCAACCTCAGACCCTGTGACATTATTAAACTTATTCTCTGTATTAATTTGAAGCCTGTAGCCTTACCATACTTTCATTTTCTACACCCACACATGGCTTTCCTGAAAGCCCCTCTGATTCTGGTCCTCAGCTTAAGGCAAGTCTGAAGAGGAAGAATTCAAAACATTTTCAGCCTCTGTACCTGGAGAAAATTTATGGTGGCTCCCCTGCCACCCACTCTGTCCATTCCTTTTCAACACCATGGAAAACCCCTGCTGTTTTAAATTTTCAAACCTTTCCAGTTACACATGCCAATGTTTTGAGGCAGTCAAATGTTCATCATCCTGCTGCTCTGCTAAGATGAGTAGCAGCCCACCTGAGGGTTGGCTACCTAGCAATAATCCTAGGACAGACATCTGGGTTGATGCAGAAACACTATCCATTCTCACAGCAATCCCCTCAAGACCTTATTCCTGCTTTTCACGTGTATTTTACTTAAATTATTAAACAACAGCAACAACAAAGTACTCCTCTGTTAAAATGTTGCTAGAAATAAGGAGCAAATCAAGAAGGTCGACGGATGCACTTTCTCCATTGAAGCCTCTAATTTAATGCAGCAGTTGCAGTATTGCCTTTTCAAGAGAAAAACAGACTCAAAGCAAGATTCCCCTCCTGGCCACAACACCCTTGTGTCAGTTCACTACAGAACAACACATCCATGGCGGGTTTTTTGCAGGTTGTTTTCATCTTGATCCCCTTCAAATGTCAGCTACTCATGTCCAGCTTCTTCAAGGTAAAGCCAGGTTTGCTGTTTTCATCCAACAGGTGGCTGCTTAAGCAAAATCCTGTGGCCTTGTGGCTTCCAGCACATCTTCAGCATTCCCAGTAACAGGAGAGTATCATAAAAAGCATCATTTTATCACCAGAATCAAGCTTTGTCCCCATTATAAGTTATGACTTCCCTTTGCAATGCCCTTTCTATCTTAACCTAAGTCCTCGCTGATGTATCTCATTTACTCCTTATCTTCTTTGCATGTCTCCTTTTGGATTCTACTGTTTAGTAAAATTTCAGCATCTCCAGCATTCTGTTATGAGTCACCAAATGGGTTTTAACCATATTCTGTGTATTACTGTTGTGTCTGGGCTTTTCCATGCTGGACATGACATTTATTTGCTGTCAATCAGGTTAGCTTTGGTTGATGATTTTTTAATTTCTTACAATTTGGTGGCTGAAAAGGTATGTAAGAGTATCTTACAACTCAGCTACTACATGTTCAGCACTGCATTTATCTTCCATTCCTTCTCATTCTTGCTGCAACAGCTTCTGTGGAGATACTTTTCTTATCTTAATATGAGTTTCTACTTCTGTAGCAGTTTTTGTGCAAAACCAGCAACATGAAACAACTTCCCCTTGCTTTAGCTGAAGGCTCATCAACAAGCCTCCTGAAATATGCTTTTACAGAAATAGTTTCTTGCCTGCTCTACTCTAGCGTTCCATTCTATTAGTTCATCATGAATTCAAACATGGAAAGAGATCATATTTAATGGATAAATCAATTGGGAGTTCTGTTGGTGACTTTGACAGAGACCTTCTGAAAGACAATTAACCATTCTGCACTTTGATTTACCCCATTAGAATAGAACACTCTACTTCAGGAGGGGAATGTGAGGACCTATTACAGATTATGAAGTGTTTCCAATTTCTGAGGAGTCACTAGATCAATGAAAGCAATGAGATGAGTAGCAAGTCCTGATTCATTAAAAGCTTAAAAATAGCCTTCACTGGGGGAGGATAAGGTACTCATCAGATAATTAGTACTCATCAGATAATTACTCAAACATGCTGGGAACATCATTTATCCTGTCAGTGTAGATGGTACCAAGCCACATTCCCAAATCACCTTACAGCCCAGCCAAAACCAAAGGCTATCCCATAATTCAGGGACAAGGTAAAGACACAAATCACAGTCCTGTCTGCATTTCAAGACCAAAACATGTAATGTCAACTATCCAGAAGCTAATTTTAGCATATCTTGACTGATTTGCACCATGGCTTCTCTCTGTCTGCTTTCACAAGAGTCCATTTATGGTGATGCTTTTAGGACATTTTCCATTCAAATTGCAACACTGATACCTGTTGAGGTGCTGATAAGGGTCAAAAGTCTGGTGTAGCCAAGCTAGACTAATTTCAGCACTCAGCTACTTTTCTTAAATTTTGAGTTCAACAGGCAAGCTGTCTGTATTTAATGGTAACTGCACAGGGAGTTACTGGAGTTACACGCCAGAAACTTCAGGTGGGTTATTCAGAAAATTGGGGCTTGATGTAAATTTTAGAATCTGCATGTCACAGAACTGCATTATTTTAATACCTGTGAGCTGGCTAAGAAGGTCATCAGTATCAAAAATTCAGGAATTAAACATATTCATGTCTCTCATCGTTTGATGAACCCAAAAAAGAAAGCTTTAAATTTAGTTGCAACTACCATTGCTCTTCCTACACCACTGACAGTTCAGAGACCCTCTATATTAAAGGATTACACAGGGGGAAAAAAACTCCACTTGCATCTCACAATTCCATTAAAAGGATCTGTACTATTCCTTTCTCCACTCACAGTTTTAAATTCTCCTGAAGCAGCAGCAGTTTTAACCAGATCTGTCTTACAGCAGGGAGGTTGTACATCTCTCAAATAATATCAAAGGTGTTACTCCTGTCATTCAACAAATTCAATATTTTAAAGGCAGGAAATTTGCCAGCCCTTAAGTTCTAATAATGTAATTCTAAAAGGTGACAGGCACACACACAAAGCCTTTTATTCTTATACAGGAATTGTGTGTGTAGGAGAATGTCCAGGGATACACACGTAGTATGGCCAGAGGAAGAAAAATAGAATGAAGCTTAAAAAGATATTTATGAGTTCCCATTTCTGGATTTCCCAGCTTCTGTTTGCATTGTTCAAACAATTTACTATTGGTAATAAATGATGATTAATAATAATAAATCTCAGATGGTGGGGAGGTGAATAACTAGGAAGACATATCACATAATTTGATTATATAACACAAAATCCAGGTAGTAAAAAGGGAAGAAATTGAGGAGGTCCCAGCAGCAATAGCCCTGGCTGCCTTTGAAACAGTAATGCCTGTTTAAGAAGTTTGAAAAAAGAAATATTCCATTCTTCCTGGCACCTGCTGAGAAAACACTGTTCCCTTCACCTTGGGCTGCATGTATCTAATAGTAGAACTTCATTTTCTCACAGAAAACTGCTGCTTATCTGATAAAAGATGGAAGTTGATAAATAGATTTTGTAATTCTAATACATCTGCAGGCTGTAGTAAACAAACATTAAAGATAATCTTTGATCCTCATGAAATCTACATCTAAAAATGGTTTCAATAATAGACATGGAGCATATTTTCATTCTGATATACCAAAGAGCACACATACCACATTTAGCCATTAAATTAACATGTCTGTAACAGGATTGATCAAACATTGCTCTTCTTATGGACTTCTCAAATGTGTAAATTAGAACAAATTAGGAATGAGGAAGGTCTCCCTGGCAAACTTTGGCTCCTACAGCCAACCATCTGAAAAAGTCCGTTCCATAAACTCAACCAACAGCTCTCAAGTAAGGATTTGAGTTCTACCCCTTCTGCCCTATGCCAAAGCTATTTGGATAGCATGAATCCTTCTTCTGGTCCTCCTGAAATAATTCAGCAATCAGTTTATAGCTTTATTTTTTAATATGATATGTATTTTCATTTTTTCTTCTCTCCCCAGTGTATTTTAGGCAGTAATCATCCCCTGCATGAATACTCAAGTGGGTGTTCTTTTATATGCTACATACAGATGTTGTGACTAATTATATGTAAACTCCAAAGTGTCACTTGCCTTAAGGGCTCTATCACCAAATATTTCACACTTTTCCTTCTCAGCTCAAACCTCACGATGGCAAGGCTTGGGAAACAAACAAAAAAAAAATAAATCTGAAGTAGCTTGCAGTCAAGCTCATGCCTGTCTGGTTCCCACACATGACACAGAAAATAGGGAAGTGCCACGCATGGAGCCCTGTACAGGTATTACCCTGGATAAGCCAAAAGCAGGCAGAACAAGAGCTCTGCTGAAAATCAGCTCCCCTCAGGCAACCTCACTGCTCAGCAGCCCCAGACCAGGGAGTTCAAGACCAAGGTGCTCTGTTTGATGCCTGAGGCAACAGAGTTCTACACTCACTGAGCAAATAAACTGCAGCCAATCCCCAAAGGAGGGCCTTGCCTTGATGTCTGGTTAATAGTTAATGCACAGGGCAAGTCCTCCTACCTGTGAGGAAAGCAGCAGGCAGACAGCTGAGAGCCAGGCTACAACATCCACTGAAATAGCAAGAACTATTTCCATTCAAAATATCCCATTTCAATTAGCCTAAATGAAATATTTAGACATGACAATCACTGGGTTGTAGCACAGATGTTCCTGTAGGAGTGAGAGGTAGCTGGAATTATTGGTTTTGTATTTTTGTCTCCAAACAACACCACTTGGTTGCCAACCAGGCTAAACACCATCGTGTTAATAGCTGTGACAAATGCATGTGTTGTGTAGAGAACAATAAATGTTCTTCAGCTCTAGAGCACATTTCCTAAAGAGCTCCAGATGTTTTGTATGTGAGAAATAACACACAGAATTTTTTCCTCTCTGTCCCCGCTTGAGGGAGATTAACAGCACATCCCAGAGTTTTCTGTTACTCTCATCAGTTTAATTGAGTCTTGAATTACAAATGCTTTCAAAGTCTAGGAAGGGAAAAAGTTGGCTGTTTTTCCAAGGCAAGTAAAGGAAGTGTCACTGTGTGTGTGAATGTAGCAGCAAATTAGATGCAGGCACTATTCAAATTATTCAAAACTATTCAAATCCTGTATATAATTTTCTTATTTAATTTCCTATCCATATAAAACATTGCATTGGAAGATCTAGAGGATGCTTGACAGATCTCAGCTTTCAAAACAGGCAAAACAAAAAATAGGCAAAACAAAAAATAGGCAAATAAACCTCTGTGTTGATTAATTGAATTCTATAGTAACACATTGTTTTTAGGATCACATATTTTAACACTTTCAAAGTGTTATTTGTGCGTTGACAACCATGTAAGTAATGCACAGTTAACAAAAAAAAGCCAACAGTGTGGCTGGAATGGATTGGTCCAGTTTATTGGAAAGTCTTCACACATTCCACTGGATTTCTAAAGGTTGCAGAGTAAATCATCAACCACAAGTAAAAGTACAAAACCTGCAATCCCATTTTTCCATTTTCCTGCTTTATCTAAAAACCAGCACTGTTTCCACTAAGGGGAGAAAGACCATTGAGGATGATTGGAATTGTCAGAATTATCTACAAATCCTTCAAAAAAGACCCCAAAGTTCAAACTGCCCGATTTAAAAATGTTACATTTCATTCATATTGATTTTTTTCTTAGTATCTTAATAGCCATCTTCCTAATCAGATAGATTAAAAAGCACCAGAAGATACTTTAAAAATAATCAGAACCACAACAAAACAAGATAATGAGGAGTTAAAGACGAAAATCTCAAAACAAAACTGCTTTAGGAATTATACCTTTCAAACTGCAGAACTCATTAAAACTGCTTTGTAAAATCCTTTATACACGCAGATGGACAAATAAATATTAGATAATATAACCACTTATAGGCACTCATTTTCTTGTGTGTGAGATACCTTCTAATAATGGATGAGGCTGAACACCACCATGTTTTTATTATAGTGTGACCCTAAAGCTTCAAAAGAGGTGAAGACCCCACTGAAGCCAAAGGCACAGAATGAGAAACTCTCCTTTCCAGAGGACTGGCATATGCTGCAGTCTTTATGGAGGTGGCAGCAGCTCACAAAAACATCACTAAATTGGTTTTCAACTATCTGATAACAGCACCTTTCCTTCAGCACAGATCTTTGTGTCTGTGCAAAAGTCTGGCTGAGCAGCTGGGTAAATGCCCAAGCACTTTGTCTACAGTAAAAATCCTGCTGACACCATTGGGCAGCTGCCTAAGCCAGATAGCCAAATTACTTTTAAATTAGCTATACTTAAATAAGCAGCCCTTACTAAAACACTGCCACAAACTAATTAGAAGGGGAACGTACGACAGAAATTAATTACCATTCCCACATTACAGTTAGAGCACACCTAAAGGTGGTGCTGCTTGCCAGACCTTTTTAAATACCTGAAGCCCTCCTTTCTGGCTTCAGATAATCCTTCTGTTCAGGAAAGGTCAGCACATGCTGGGCTTTCTCAGATTGCCTCTGCTGATTGCATTTTGTGTTGCTGAATCTCTCAGACCCTGCATATCTTTAAGATTTGGCAACCTTCTTCTAAATCTTCCAGTCCTCTGTAATTTCATGTGGTTTCAGAGGTGGCAGAACCATCCATATATAAGCATTTATTATCAGTCCTCATGATAATGCTATTTTAATGCTATTTTTATACAGCCAGGCATGAGGGAACAGCCCCACCTCTGTGCATTTTGCAGAGTCTCACACACAGGAACTTGCTCAGTGATCCTGGCCGTGCTGGAATTCAGAGGCCACTAAAGAGAGCACAGTAATTTTCAATTCTTGCAAGGGTACATAGGGAAACCCTTAGATACATGTACCACATTAACTCACTCTAAAGGATTAAACTGATTCTGTAAAATACTACAATTGAGATTGATTTTTTTTAATATATAGGTTTATCAAGTTCATTAGGAACAAATTCTGATGACCCATTAATGAAGGGATTTTTGTAGACTCTGTTAGAACTTCTCACCAAAATCAGCAAGAGTCTCTCAAAAGGCTTAGCATGTGGGAGTACCATTCAAGCTCCTGCTCCAAATCATTCACAATAAGGAGCTGAATCTGCATTTCTGTCTTCCTGAACACAGGACACAAACTGCTCACTGACTTTTTGGTGTCTCACGAAAATACCTTGGAATGGTTTGAATTAACCCAATGGAAAATAAGGGTGAAGGTAGTGAGCTATGGGGGGGAGGATATTAAAATATTTCAAATTTTTGCAGAAAGTTCCTTCCCTTTAAGTTCTGTTTCAAACCTGATATTCGTTCTACTACAACCATTATGTCTAACAAATAGACTTTTGGCTCAGGATGTAAAAATAAGAACAAGAGAGAAAGGGGGTGAACTTGTTAGCTATTTCTCTGCAGCTGAGAAAGATAAAATCAGAGAAAGACACTTTGGAAAAGATGCTACAATAAGATAGGGCTGAGAGTTCATATCTGTAACTTCTTTAAGAGAGTTATGAGAAGAAGAAAAATTGTCTCAAGCCTGAAAATAAACAGGGCTGCTTTTCCATCAGGAGAGACATAGCAAACAGCAGCAACAAATGCATTATAGTGCTGCTGGGTTTTGAGTCGAGTAGTGAAATAACATCTGAGTAATTGGAAAAAAAGAGATTAATTTAACTGCATGAATAGACAGGAGGGAAAATAATAGCTCTGCCTAGTTCATGTTAATACTAGAGACATCTGAAATTTAAGAGAGAATTCAGAACAAGGTAAATTAAAGCTGGTTTTTTTTCTAGAGAGAAGTAATTTTGTGAAAATGTTTGGGTTTTTAAACATTTGACTCAAGGAGAAACACCTGGAGATGTGATCAGAATGGAACGCATTTTGGAAAGGAAGAAAAAGTCATTAATGACCCCAGTCGGCACAATATTGAACATTTCATTATATTTCAGGCAAATTGCTTGGGAAAAACAAGAGCAAAACTCTTGAAGATCTGTAGCTCCTTCCAAAGTTTTGGGAGCAGACCACAACTTAAAAGTTACAGACAGGCTTCATCAGAACTTCAGATCACATCAAGAGAGCCTCAAAAAATTACCCTAAGGTCTCCTGCAAACTTGTACTAAAAAAAAAAAAAGGAAAATGTTTTGCTATTTTCAGTAAGATTAGGAATAATTTTCTGGAGAAATAGAAATACGGATTGTCAGCAAACTGCATTGAGCCTGATGCAGAAAATAGGGGCCATTTGCCAAAATTGGGGATGGTTTGGGCTTTCAAATGAGGGCTCATCAGCAGTGAATGGCCACCCATCTGTGCCATGAGCCAGATGGAGCAGGATGCAGGGGAATCAGCATTCCCTGCACCACTCTGCTCATCCAGAGCATGGGAGGGGTGCAGGCAAAGCTCCCATCACCTCCCTGCTCCAAGAAAAATGAGAATGGGTCCTACTGAATTAGGATTAATTTTATTTAAAAATTAAAGCTAATTTTATCAAAAGAGATTTAGAGATTTTTTCCCCCCTCTTCTTTATAGATGCGTACTCTGGGAGGGGAAATTTCAGAAAGCCTTTCTGGCTCATTTTTTAAAGTATGTCAAATGGTGTTTTACCTTCTGCCTGAAATCCAAATGGGTTAAACTTGTTTATCTATTCTGATCTAGCACATATAGTTAAGCTCATAACACATGAATGCTCAATTCTACATTTAAAAGATCAATAGTTTCAAGAAGTGAAAAACTGGGCAACAAGTGATGGGATACAGTGATTCCCCTTCTCTGAAAGGTTCCCTTTTGCTTTCACCAATTCTCTTTGAGATGACCAATTGCAAATATTTCATTCCCCTACTTCGCTCAGAGAAGCCCCTCAGAAAAATTTAGGCAGAGAATTTACGTGTCCTGAAAGAGACTGAAAGGACCAGAAGCCACTTAGTGTGACTGATAAATGAGGGGGTGAAAAATGCAGCCAACAGACAAGCATGAAGTCAAATCTTTCCCTAGTGTAAGCCTCCAGTTAATTATCACATTGCTCACTTTGGTTGTGTTACATTTGTATCTCTTCAAATTCCAGCAGACTATTAAGTGCTGAACCTATATTAATAGCAAGAATTTTTTTCGTTTCCTGAGAAATATGAAAATTAAATTCATAATAGAAAAATCAAACAGAAAAGCGTGTACTTGCTCTCCCATAAACTTCTCCCATGGGAGCACTGCTCCCATATACTTCTCTTGAAAATATTTTTATTATAAATTACCTTAAGATTTTCTAATCTATAATGACTGAGACTTTCAGGATGAGTTCCCCTGTGGACACTAACTCAGGTGTTTTACCTCTAGGCAACGAACCATAAAACAACAAATAAAAATTAGCAGCAAGTTGTTAAAAAGAAATCCGTAGAATTTTAACAGTATTCTTTCAAAAATTATCCAAAGATACTAATTTGCTACATGGATGACGTTTTATGAACAGAGAAACTGTTTTTGTAGTAATTCACAGAATTGTTTGCTTCTTAGAAACAGTCTTTAGGTAGAATTTTTTTACAAGACACCAACAGTACAATATTTTTCTCCCTCTGTATCCCATCTTCCTTCCCTTAGAGGATGATTATTAATCCAACTTGTAAGATGTTATTCTATTTTTGCCATCTCCAGAAATACACCTGCACACTTGCACAAAGTGCTGCTGAAATTACCTTACTTGCAAAAAAGCCCGAAGTGATGATGCCATTGTGCAAATTTATGTCATAGGGAAAAAAACATCCATGAGAGAGAGAAAGAGAAGGAGAAGACTCAAAATAATTCCAGCAAGACTTTCTTTCCTGGAGTTGGTTTCACGTGGCTGGGTGGGAAACAACATAAATGGCAACAACACAGAGTGGATAAACACAGAAATCATTTCTGTTCCTAGAGACTTGATGTGGGGTTCCCTGACTGAAGCTTGCTGATGTGCAACTAAAGAAATGAGCAAATGTCATGGTAATTCTATGGCTACACAACAAAATACAATGTGCATCACAATTTTTCTTTGCAAAGTTTTAAAATTCTACTCTATTAACAGTGAGCTGCAAGAGCCCAGCTCAGGAATCCCATTTATATGTATTTTTTTAAAGGAGTAGTTAAAAACTTTTAGCTATTTCTGAGTGACAAAACCAACATTTGATAACTAGGAATGCACGGTATTGACCATTAGCAAGTTGAGTTTGGTGAGAGTATTTGAAAATTGATATTGTCAAACTATACCAGACTCCTGTTTCAGATTGATCTGCTCAGAACTAAAATATTTGATGCTCAGTTTTAGTTTGAGCTGAATTTCTATGTGAACTAATTAGAAATAAATGCTTTGAAAAGAAAGTACCTAATCAGTTTTAGCCCTGCTCCAAAATCCACATGTCCACGCAGAGCCTCGATTTGCTCCCACCTATCCAGTGGTCACCAGCTGGAGATTTTTCTGTTCTTTTTCCCCCAAGCCTCAGTTTGCTTTGTGAGGAGATGTACACCATGGGGAATTGGAATGAATTTACAACACCCATGTTAAATATTTGGGAAGCATTTTTATAAATACTTGGCTCTGTTTATTTGATGTTTGGCTGTCATGCAGACGACAGCAACACTCTAAGTGAAATTAATGCAAAACACTCATGGTCTTGGCTGGAACAAACCCATTGAGAAATCTGGATGAACTAGAAAAAGGAGTTTTTAGTTACATAGGTCTTTTTTCAATGGCCAGCGTACACTTACTCGAAATAAAACACCATCCAAATTAATATTCCCTCATTAGTTTCCTGGGTATTGCATTTTATCCCATTAGACAAGTGTTTCAGCCATTACTCTGATTTAAATAATAAAATCTATTAATTCATTTTTATTATGCTAACTTGGAGGGGTCTTAGGAAAGCTTCTCTGAGTGCTCTCTGGTTCAAAATGTTTCACGTGCTTTTCTATTTGATGAGGAAACTATTTTTAGTGTTTGCAACCATGAGCATTGCAACACGCTATCGCTCCCCCAAAATAGCAATAGCCTTTAAAAAAAAAATTACAGGTGACAAATTATATAGCGTGTTTCTTTTTTATTTTTTCTGAGACCATGCAGGCTTGCATTTTCAAGGTTAACTTTACAAGCTAAAATACTTTACTAGGAAACTAGAAAATTTTATTTGTGGTGAAAGTTAAGATTTTAATCTGAGACAACAGTTTGAATTGTACGTAAATCATATACTCCAAGATTTTCTTAAAAAACAAAACAAAACAGCACACAAGTTTTAACAACTGGCCATGCTCCAGACAAATCCAGTGTGTCCTGCTGCTGTTTATTCTATAATTTGTTGGAAATTTCCCTACCTTTTTCCCTTGTCAGCTCCCATTGAATTCTAATTCAGAATGTATTTCACCGCCGCATCATCTGAGATTTCCGAGTTGTGTTATCATTATGGCTTCTCCTTCACTTAAAAATGTAACAAACTGAAAAGAAGGGTCTGCTACTCAGAAAGAATCAGGACAGAGGTGAACTTTCACAACAGATACAGCTCACAAAAGAAATAGGCCAGAGAGCACGAGCATTTCATCAGGCTCCACAAGCACATGTTTAACATGCGCTCATATACCAAAAGCAGAAAGCTCCAAACTTGCTGTTCTTGTAAAACTTAACAAACATATAACAAAGGACTGGGAACAAAGTACTCAAAGGTCTTCCAAAGGTTGACAGTTTATTCCTATGGAACTTGTAGGACTTAAAATATTCCTAATCTACACTGTTCAAAAATTGAGGTGGCTTCTGCCACTTGAGCAGAACTAGCAGAGACACCAGTGACCTCTGAGGCCGAAGAACTAGTTGGTTTCTACTTCTATTTTTCATAGTTATATTGGCAAAGGACTGAAAAGAGTTTAACTGCCACAAATATGGATGTATCCATTGTTTGGGGCTAAACACAAGCATTTTGCTGTTTTCCGAGACCTGTGCGTTTGGGTGAGTAGATTGAAGGACTGCAAACCAAACTTTTTATTTGCTTGCACGTTTTATCTGCTATATATGATGTTATAAATCAAAGGACAAAGTGAAGATAAATGTTTTCATTACTTTCCTCAGAAAAATCTGAAATGGACTGTCATATTTTAAAAGCTAAAAATACTATGTATTATGCAATTAATTTAATTTTATAAAACCCAATATTCAGTCCCAGTCTCAAAATTTTACCTTAGACAACCTCACAAATCAGAGAAATCTGCAAAATTTCAGCTTCTCACAGACTCTGGAACAGCATAAATTGTTTCCTTAATGCTAAAAGGAATCAGAAATGCTAAAATTAATTTATCTGTTGACCGAAGTCCGCAAAAGAGTAAAAAAATCAACAATATGCTTAGGAGTTTAACATGCACACTGACAAAAAGCAGAATACGTATTTTAAGCATTTTTAAGAAGTTGTATGTTCTATTCACGCCACCTTAAAAAGTCCTCTATTTTTGTGCTAGAATAGCTGATGCATCTTACATTTCTACGTACAACACAGACACTCAAATATAGGATTAACTGAAAAAGGGGAGAGGGATTCAGTAGTTGTCTGCAAGTGTGCAAGAAAATATTTTTTTCTGGTTAGAATTTGGAAACAGTTAGGAAATAATCCATATGCAAGGGACAAAAATACTAAAAAATTTACTCATCATCCTGGTCACAATTCAAGTTTGTATGGATGACAGAAAACGGTTGTCAAAAAACATTCCTCACATGAACATTCATTTACACATCAAATTCTTGTCCCTTTAATCTGCTAGTGAACTTCCTTTTTTAGCTTCACTTTGGCTTTTTATCCACATAGTCTTACTTAAGAAGGACACACAGAGGAAAAATATAAATCTATTTTGCAGATAGCTTTCTGTATTTTGCATATCCCTCCCATCTAGTGCACATAAAAACCTAAAAGGAATGTGACCATTAATTTGTTACTTCACAGATGAGGAATTCTGCTTGGAAGGGTTAAGATAGAAAGCACTTACTCTGTAACAAGCATTACAGAATTGAACTCGGCACTGCAAGAGCCCAACAAATGTCCCTTTACAAAGAAAGGCTACATTGCCTACAGTTTGTTCCATTCTGCCACTTCATAGGGTTTTTTCCATGAATTATTAATGAATCATTGTGAACAGGCAGGAGGAAAAAAAAAGAAATAAAACATGTAAAATTAAGCCTTTAAAATTTTTCCCCCCTACGTGTAACAAGAATACAGCTCAGAGAACTTAAGACAGCGCATGAGGACATGGGGATGGCATCAAAAAAAAGTCTGAATTTACTTGTTAGGATTCCTCAGACAAGCTTGAAAACAACTCCTGATCTACAAATCTTGCCAGTTGTAGAGCACCTAAATCACCTGATAAAAGGGAAGAAAATAATTAATGCTAAGACACATAACCTGCCCCTGAACTGTCTAAAAAAAGTCTCCTGGCATCACGGCACCCAATGGGAGATACAGAAATACAGAATAACAGTGTGGAAATGAGTTGTGCAAGTAACATCTGGTAAAGGCTGACATGCTGTAGTTTCCACAGAGTTAGCTAAAAGCACTGTCCAGTTCTGTTTGGCAGACAATTCTGAGAAAAGGGACTCTCTAAAGAAGTGCAGAACAGGGGAGGGAAACTCTTGCACACACATTTATATACACGCGTGTGTTCATACAAATCAAAGCATCATCTCATCAGTCTTAAAAAAAATAGGGGGACAACTCTACAGGATTGTTTTATTGCTGTCAAAGCCTGTTACACTTCAGAACAAAAGCCCTGTAAACTACATTAAGGTTTTTGCCATTTTTGTTGTGATATTTGGGTGCAAGTCTTCTAATACTCTTATGTCGCAACAAACAACATGATTAACAAAGTCATCTGCTCATAATTAAAATTATTACTTTTCATGGATTTTTAAACAAAGGGGTTATAGAGGACTGCAGCTAGATCTCCAGATGAATACTTTTGTGCCTTTGAAGAGGGGAAATAAAAAAAATTAAACATGCATATGTATAAATGTGTATTTTAAAATGTGAGACGCTCTCCCTCAGCAATTGCTCAAAGGACAAATTTGAGCATTCTCAAATTTGTGGTCTGGTATCAACAAATTCAAAGTCTGCATCAGAATTCATGGCCCATCTCTAGAATAACTTTAAAACAGGTTTTTTTCCCCCCCTCATGCCTGACATATTTAGCACAGAACCCAAAGATCAAAAAGAAAGGCTTTGCTAGTTCCTCAGAGCTAATCTTAGTGGCATCTTCCAGCTGCCCTTTTAAAGAATAAGCACAAACACCTTATAGTGAAGTGGAATGAACTCACTGAGAGGAGGTATGCAGCTTCATTAATCTGTCCACTCTGAGCTTGTTTCATGAAAAAAAGAAAAGTTCATTTCCCTAGAAGTCCATCTAGTAGTGAGCTCTAAGAAAGCTTAGCAGCACTCCTGGCAGCAGAAAATCTTCCCTTCTGCTCACAGTTCTGAGCTGAAAAACCCAACCGTTTGGTCCCACCATTGAACTAAATTCATGACAAATCTTACATTTTTGCTTCTGTCTATTCTGTATCCACAACGTGGCAACAATTCCACAAGTTTGGATTTACATGACTTCTATTTTACCTACACTCCTTGGCAAAATGCTGCTATACTTCAAACTATTACAGGTATCCAATCAAAAACACTTCCCCCCTCAAAGCCACAGGCAGCCATCTCCAACTCAGTGATAAAAGTATCCAGTTGAAAACTTGATCCCATGAATTCTTTCTGAGCGTGAATACCCCAAGAGCTTTGCACCAGAGACCTCTGCAAACTGCATTGCGTATTTTTCAAAGTTTTCTGCTGAAAATGCACAAATAGGAGTCTGAACTACAGATATTGTGTGACAGGTTAAAAAGGAGGAAATGCAAAAAGGTGGTTTTGCAGATGGATTTTGTCCTAAAGTAACTTCCTTACCTTTGTTGCCTTATATGCATGTGTGGACACAGAGCAAGGCACAAAATAGAAGTATCAGAAGCAGATTTCAGTACAGGACCATACTTGGGTATCAGGAAGGGACAGGGGCCCCAGGGGTTTGAGGGAGGACAAACAGAAATCATGGCCTGCCACAGACCATAAAACCCCACTTAAAACCCTCCTGAAAGGAAAACCTCCTGGACTGGTTTAACAGCATTAAACAGCTGCAAAACCCTCCTGTCATCCCCAGAAAACTTGCCTATGAAATGTCTGTGGCAGTCACAAAGCTCCTGAGGATGCTGAGGGTTTGTTAAGTACAGCCAGGGTGTACACTGGGGGGATTTTGCTTTAATGAATGTTCAAATGTGGCCTATGGCACATTCAGACCTCGCCCGAGGCCTTCTCCAGATGTAAATTGTGTTGCTCTTTTGTACAATCCTGCTAAAAAGTCAATTCCCCCTTGTCAAACTTAACTTTGGAAGGTTTGTGCACACCGAAGCTGCTCCACTTGGTGCACGAGCGGGGCCGGCCTACGCACCAGAGGAGTAAATAACACAAAAGAAGAAATGGCTTCATTTTGTGCTGTGTCTGGTGGAGAGGAGCACGAAGGCAGGGCCAGGAGGGGAAGGAACATGAGGGGAAGGGCCCAGGGGAAGGGACAGGAGGGGAAGGGACATGAGGGGAAGGGCCCTTTTGCTCGCCACCTGTTCCCCGCTTCCCACCTGGCTCTGCTGAGGGCCACAAATCCACCGCTCAACTCCATTAAAAGCCTCTCTCACACAGATTACTTCAAGTCACTACTTTTCCAGCACTGCCTCAAATCTCCCCTTCTAAATCACAAGGAAAGCCACCCCAGTGAGGGATGAGGGTTTTGTTTAGTCACTGTTCAGCTGTGGCATCGCTCCAGCTGGAGAAGGGCCCCTCATCTCAGCTTTCCAGAGGGGCTTTTTACACCCCAGGCCATGTTTAACACAGCAAGACCTCCTCTTTCATGGGAAGACAAACTGCTCACACAGACACCCTCCTGCCACCAAAATGGTGGTGAATCCACCACAGAAACACCACAGCCTTTCCTCAAAAGAGCTTTACGAGAGCTCCTCGCAAACCCAAACCCGCCTTTACCTGTGGCTGGGAGCTGCAGGGTGGCAAGGATGGCAATCCCTCTCCACTTCATCTTGCCTGGCTGGACAGTGCTGGGTTTGGAGGCCTCAGAAGAGAAGAAGAAGAGGAGAAGAGGCTCCTCCAGAGGCTGTGCTCGTGTGTGGCCGCCACAGGAAGCAGCTCATCTCCTGTGAGGGCTTTCAGAGTCCACCTGCCGGCTTCCTCTGCCTTCACAGCCTGAGTGAGGCTGGGGTTTGCCTTCTTGGTACTGATGTTTGGGGTTTCCTTTGTTATTCATCCTCTTCCTCTCTGCAAGATGGTTTTCAGTGAGTTGGAGTTTTTTTCCACTTTGTCTGATGGTTCCTAGATCATCCCCACTCAGCAGCTGCTGGTCTCGGCTTCTGGAATCAAATTTGACCTGACTTCAAAAGGGGTTTATGCAACTATTCCCCGTGTGCAGCACAGGGCATAAATAGAAATTTAAAATAAGTTATAATCACTCTTGAACAACATACCTAGCTAAACTGGTAAGGATATAATGCTCATTTTAAACTCCCACATTATTGAGCTCTTTTCAAATTCAGGCAAATAAAAAAAAAAATCTCTTTTTTACTACTACTACTACAGAAAAGCTCATTTTCGACAACTCTGAATTAGAAGACTTGAAAACGTGGCTTAGATGAATCCTAAGGCTTAAAGCTCAGCCTCACTCCCATCAAAATACATCTGGTTCAACAGATCACTGAGTGTTTAATGTTTACAACACTAAATGGACTTGAGGATCAGAGCTTAGGCCAGGAGGAAGTACAAGCATCTCAATGCATAATTTTTTTTCCTCCTGTTTCTAATTCTTAGAAAAGAAAGAGGAACGTGCATCCCAGGAGGTACAGAAACTGGTGATAAAAATTCCCCAAAAGTATGGCGGGGTGAGAGTTATTGTGCACACAAAAAGTAAAGATTTATGGTCTTTTGAAGGCAAAGTAAATTGAAGTTCTTGGGAGAAATTCGTCACCTTGCTCTCGGGGGTAATAAAGGCTAATCCATGGATAAAACTGTCTTTTCCTTTAATTGAATAATTATTATATATTGTGCCAGTCAATATCAAAATTACTAGACACTAGTAGAATTCTAGCACCAGGTGTAATAGTGCAGCATACCCTTCTGTGAATGCCAGGCAGTGCTGCTGAGCCTCTGCTCTCTCCCAGCTCTGGGGAGGGTTTTCTTTGTGGCTCTTCTACCCCAAAAGCCCCAAGGAAAGGCTGGAGATGGGCTCTGACCTACCACAGGCAGAAAGCAGAGCACAGCCCAGGAGAGCTGCCATGCACTGAACCTGAAAGAGGTGCCATTAGTCCCAGAAATGGCTGTGCACAGGTACACTTTCTATATTCCAAAGCTGATAAAGCCCTTTTCTGCCCACCTCTCTGTGTGACAGAAGATTGGCTGAAACCAGGAATTAGTGAGCAGAAAAAAAGACACCTGCTCTCACTGCTGGCTGCCTCAATCTCACTGATGCCTTATCCAAAAGCTAAAATATCATCCTAGTTATTGATATTTTTGGGTAACGGTGTTTCCAGAGAAGCAGATGGCACTGCTCATCACTATTCCACTGACCCCTGTCTCCTCCTGTTATTGATCATAGCTTCTCCCTCCGGCAGAAAGCCAGCAAATTATCACTTTGAATAAAGAGTTGAGGCCAAAGGTAAGGAAAAGAAATGAAGAGCTGTGTGAGAAAGGGAGATTAATGGCAACAGTAGGCACACTGGGAGAACAGCAGTTGGGCCAGTGTGTTTTGATGTCTAGATAGGGAAAGGTCAGAGAAATAGAGTCTATGGACTTCACTTGGAAGTGTGGGTAGAGTCAGAAAAAGGCTTTGCATGACAGTGCCCCTAGAAATTCTCACCTCCCCATCCCTCAGCTTTTGAACTAAGGCAAGCTTATCATTATCCAAATATAATCAAAGTATACAGAAGAGCACTCGTGCTTGTATTATGAGTTATTCTCACAACAAGCATGGCATGGGAGATGCAAATCACACGCAGGCAAGCAGGACTGGAAAAGATAAAGGGGAAGTGGTCTGTTCTCTAGGAAAAAGCTTTTCAGCATTCATAAGGCTTGCAATCCTACCATGAGAAATTATTTGCTTAGAGTGTCACCTTCTTTTCAGCCTTCTAGTCTTTGCATTTCTAGGAGCTACACAGCACTGTAAAAACATCAGCACCTCCTGCCCACATTGCACACTGGCCAAACTCGCAAATGCATTTCTACAAATAGTTTAAACCATACTGATGAGTCAGTTTACTCACTTCAGACAGATTGTAAGGACTTTGTTAACCCTGGACCAGAAATGAATGCCAACCCTCGTTCAGCTGAACCAGCAGCAATTTTTCTCAAGGCAGACACGGCCACAGCGGAAATATAAAACCCTTCCTGCTGTGTTAAGAAAAGCTCTCGGCTAAACTTGACTCTTCATCTAAACATATGGGTGGAGGAAAGAACATTTTCAAGAATTACCTGCACTGGGAAGACTGCAGTATTTGATCTGTGGTTCCTGAAACAGAATGGGTCAGGGAACTGAAGTGGTCCCCAAGCACGACTCAGTGTGTTTAATGCTGGTTAAGGTGCAGCTCATTATCCGTAAGGATGAGATCTTTCATAAAATAGTCAAGGCATACATTCAACTGGTTCTGTGCATCCATATGCCATCCTTTCTCTGGACACAAAAAATCCTGGAACAGCTCTAATGCAAGGGGCTGATTCATCCCCAGCAGCATTCCCTTTTCATGCTTACTGGTTATGCTTGAAAAAAAAAAAAAAAGAAAAAAAAAAGCAGCAGGGTTTGCAGTTTTAACAGGAAATAAATGAAAACTAGAAAAAAGAAAAAAAACAAACCCACACCACAGTCAAGCTGAGGATTAAAAAAATATATAACTACACACTGCCCTCTGGCTCCTGTATTGCTACCAACAGAGATATGCCTGTAATCATCACTGCAGACTGCCAGGATTGAGAACAGGTCGGTTATCAGGAGCTCGCCTAAGCCTATTTGATACAGTTAGCACTCGCAGGCAAAATTAATTCCTACATCACCTGATGGAAGAGCTGGCTGACTTTAGAGACGTGAGAGCCCAGACAGACTGCAGAGCCTTGCCCCTGATCCTGCAGGGAGTGACGCTGGCAGTGCCGTAATTAACTCAACAAGTATTAAAAACATTTTTTTGGAGATGTTCGCACAAAGATAATGGGTGTTAAAAAAAGCAACAATTTTCACTGGTGAGCAAGCTGTAGCCTCCAGCCAGGCATGCCATTCAGGAAGGAGACTAATACACTGGAAAGAAATGGGCTGCTGTTTATAGCGTGTAAGCCCACAGTTTTTATTGATAAAATGTTGCAGACTGACAGAGCTACACTGCTTCACTGCCTTTCAATGCACTGTAGTGCCTTACAGTGTAGCTTCGATTTGCTGTAATTGGGTTCAACTGTGCTAATCCCCTTGGAATGCAGCAATTAATACTTATTTAGTGGTAATGGCTGCATTCCAAGAGGATTAGTCCTTGCCCTGCACTTTTGCCAGCAAATAGAGAGCTGGAAAAGAGAGAGGGTCTAACTACAGGTCTTGCTTTGCAGCTCCCAACAGGGAGACAGAGGAGTTGGTCTTGCCACAACTGCTCCCCTTTGTGTATGAAAATACTACTTTTCCAAGGAAAACCCACCTGGCTGTCACTACTCCTTGCAGCTGCACTGAGCAAATAGAAACCCTGACACATGAAACAAGGGAAAAAAAAAAAGAAAAATCAAACACAAAAAGGGACACCTGTGCAGTACCACAAAGACAAACACAGCCACAAGTTCATCTTTCCTATGGGAGTTTATAAACAGGTCCTGATGCAGTGCCAGAACAAATTTCTATTCATTACTTCGGGGATTTTTGTGACTGGCAGTTTCCTGTTCCTGCTATGGTCTTAAAATTTTCAGTGCAACAGGGGTTGTGGAAACCTAAGAAGGAGCTGTTAGGAGGAAGTAAAATACACCCCCTTTGAATGCTCAATTTTGAGACTACTGAATATGTAATGTCCAATTTTTCCCGCCCTCGTGAAGCCTTTACAATCTGCTCTGGATTTTTTGTTGTTAATGTACTTGAGAGACCACTGCTTATGTTATATTTTACGAAGGAAGAACAATGCTTCTTTTCTTTTAGGCTACTCAAGTTACTCTCTCTGGCATCATCAACACTTTCACCTGATAATTGCAGGTGAATGTCCTCAATTACATTGCACCATATGTAGAAAAATTCTGTGACTTTATCACTAAACACATCCTGGAAACTCCATTTTTAATTATAGAGCACCTTCAGTATTTTCTTGTGTGGCTGAATAGAACTTACCAGGTTATGCCTTTTAAATATATAAAAATATTATGAAGTCACATTTTAAGGGCTGTATCAAGTATATTAATTTCCTTTATTCTCCTTCCCTCCACCCCTAACACACACCTCTTATGCATGTTTCAAATGCTCACCTGAGGAAAAACTTAATTAAATAAACTGAAATTCATTTAAGCATTTAAAACAAATAAAAAATCCAGTTCATCCTTGACTAGGCACCTGTTTTTGAAAAAAGACAACAGGAAATAAGTGTGCAATATTTTTATAATCACATAATGCAGGGGTTTGTGCAACTATTTCTCTTTCTTATTTCTAAACAATTGCTACCTTTCAATCTAGAAAGAGTCATTTGTTAATACTGGAAGAGTTCAACAATTTCCATTGGCCTAAAAGCATTACAGAAATACAAACTATTGTCAGTGTTTTCACATAAATATACATGTTTAGATATTATTACACACTATTTCTTGACACTCCCTCCATCTTTGCACACACATATACACCCTCTGTGTGGTTTTTTCAAATTACTCTGTGCTTATAGCAATCACAGATTTATTTTAAAAAACTTAAAATTAATTACTCACAGATTAAAACCAAGTCTATTTGTTCTCCAGATAAAGCATTCCTGTCATCTATGGGTATCAAAATGTGTTACAAGTATTGTACATGAATCCTGCAAACTGGAAGCTACATTTTTATAGGTAAGGGGAAGGGAAAAGTAATGATACAAAGTGAGTAAGTTTACAATCTGAGTGCAGCAGCAAAAATAATGTGAAGCACCTGTGTGGATACACTGACAACACCACTGAGTGGAGGGAGAGACTCCTCTTTCAATGAGACCCACCATGAGTAATTCTATGCAAAAATAATCCTAACAGCTGCAGGAACCAGAAGCAAATAGTAATGAGGATTTTTTAAAGGTTTTTTATGTAGGATATTAAGAGCTAGAGGAAAAAAAAAAAGAAAATTCAGAATAATCATTACAGCTATCAGGTTCTTTGATTAAAACCTACCATCCCCTAAACAATACAGAGTTTTGTACTAACTGTATACCTGGTCTCACTCAACCAGAAGGCTTTGGTTCCTCAATCAGCACAGCTAATGCAACTCTAATTTTTAAAACACAAGACTTTTCTACCTTTAATAAATATGGACTGAGTTACGTTTCCTGTCCCCAGTTCATGGTTGTTATGACATTTATAAGAGCTTGGTGGTCAGCTTCAAGGTCAGACTCCCCATTTCAAATCTGAATCCAACAGAGTAAAAACAAATCTGCCAAAGGCAGGTATCCAGACAATGTTACCTAGGCTTCATTTCCACAGAAAACCAGGCTGTGAAGAATATATATATATATTCTATATATATATATATATATATTCTATATACTATACCCAGAATAAATGAGCCTTACAGCCTAATCTTCTTACATGACAATTCAACTTAAAAACTCTGAGAAAGCCTCTAAACACAAAAGCTCCTAAGTCAAAAAGCCCTGGGAGCAACTGCAAGAGGCTTGCATGAGAAAGTCTTGGGCTGAACTCCCCAGCAGGGAAAACACAATTATTGGGGAGCACCAAGGGAAAAAAAACATTTTTTGGGGAGCACCAAGGGAAAAAAAACAGTTTTTGGGGAGCACCAAGGGAAAAAAAACAATTTTGGGGAGCACCAAG
>JAHLSL010000040.1:1513604-1548706 GCA_025920805.1 Petroica traversi
TCATCCCCGCCGTGTCCCCCTCACGGCCCGGGCTCATCCCCGCCGTGTCCCCCTCACGGCCCGGGCTCATCCCCGCCATTCCCCCTCACGGCCCGGGCACATCCCCGACAGGTCCAGTCCCCCTCATGGCCCGGGCACATCCCCGCCGGGTCTCGGGGGTATCCCCGCCATGTCCCCCTCACGGCCCGGGCACATCCCCGCCAGGTCCTGGCGGTGTCCCCGCCAGGTCCCGGGGGTATCCCCGCCATGTCCCCTCATGGCCCGGGCCCATCCCCGCCAGGTCCCGAGGGTGTCCCCGCCATGTCCCCCTCACGGCCCGGGCACATCCCCGCCATGTTCCGTCCCCCTCACGGCCCGGGCACATCCCCGCCCTGTTCCTCTCACGGCCCGGGCACATCCACGCCAGGTCCCGGCGGTGTCCCCGCCATGTCCCCTCATGGCCCGAGCTCATCCCCGCCAGGTCCCGGCGATGTCCCGGCGATGTCCCGGGGATGTCCCGGCGGCTCCCGCCTGTGCCGATCGAGCCCCCCGCTCTCCAGCACCCCCGGCTCGGAGCGGGCCCGTTCTGCGGCCTGAGGGACCCGGGTAGCCATGGCAGCAGCCGGCCGCTGCTCTGTGTGCCCGGGGAAGTCTGTCCCTCCTGGAAGTTTCCAAAAACCGCGTGGATAAAGCACTTGAGGACATGGTTTAATGGTGAGCACAGGGTGCTGGGTTAACAGGTGGGGCTCGGTAATCCTGAAGTTCTTTCCCAAGCATAACCATTCTGTCATTTGACAATCCAAGGGGAGGCATCATCGGCCTCGTTATCTCTGCCCACTGCTAAATCAGCCTCAAAGGCTGGTTCTGTGTCAGCACAGGTGTTGGGGGCTCAGCCTTCCCTTGGGGAAACCTGGGCATTTAGCAGCAGGGACTATCTGTTTAGGGCCACAAAACCCAGAGATGATTTGCTACTAGGCAGAACTCTGGTGTTACATCTTGCACAGTGTATGTCAGAGCCCTTGCCCTCTGCAAAGCTTGGTTTTGTTAGATGAACACCGTTCCACCTTCCACTGAAGGCTCTTTGAAGTATTACTTACCCAGACAAACACTGAGCTACCTTATTTTATCCATCACTTTGTGCTCAGTGACCTTATAAAGATTTGTACAAAGAGATGCTTTTTACTGGGGTAATACTGAGACTTGATTCAACTTGTCCTAAGAAATGATGGATTTTCCTATTTCCACCTGGATCCAAGTATGTCCACACTACATAAACGGCAATGAAGAACTGAGAAAGCCAAATTAACTTGCCCTGTGACCACCATCTCTCCCAGGTGCTCCACAGCACCCACAGCTTAAGCAGGCCAGAGAGATCATCCTATTGGGCTAAACATGGTAAGGAAAACACCACCCATCCATCCACTACTCTTTATCTGCTGTCCTGTACAGGCAGAACAAAATAATTTTTCCTCCAGATTTCCCCTTGCCTGCAGAGTGTGGGTAGAGATCCCTGCTTCCTCTCCTGGACACATGCAGGCTTTCTGCTGCTGCCTTCTTCTGGAGATGCTGAGGAGAAACTGAAATTTTCATAGGAAAAAAAGTAAATAGCACTTGCTCTCCACTAGAGAGAACAGGAATTCTTAGGCTGAGTAGTCTCTGCAGTGGACAGTGGTGTACAGACTGTCTTGCACACTGCAATGAACCAAGGGGGCTGGTTTTGGCCCCTTATTTCTTGGATGGGTAGTGTAGAGTAAACCTTAGGGTCAAGGTAAAGTCTTTAAGTCTATCAGCTTGCTCTGAAACGATGAGTTATCTAAAGTAAATCTCCAGGCTCTCTCACTTCCTCAGTTAGATCTCAGAGAAAGGAGAAGGATTCTCTCTGTTGTGCTGCAATATGTCTAGGGGCTCTCAGCATCCTTGCATAACAGGGTCAAGAAAGTATTGCTAGGCACTAGTTCTCCTTTTCAACTCGTGTGCTTCACTGCATTTAAAAAACAGTGAATAGACAGTAATATCTCACTATAAATGGGGTCCAGTTTACTTCCTCCAAGGCTGAGTTCATGGAATAATCTTAATTTCGGTGTGACGGGCTTCAGGCTGTATCTCTGGAGAAGGTGCATTTTAGTCAGAGAGCGGGCAAGGTCTCCAGGCTGGCTTGTGTCGTGTTTTGTCTGCCCTCTTCAGAGCTGCTTTCCCCCGAGCCAGCTCTCTCTGTAGCCAGCCTGGTTGCTGCATGGGCTGGGCACGGTTTCTGCTCAGACACAGCCTGGTCCAGGCTTCCTGTCTAGGTCATGCAGTCTGTCCGTGAACAGAAACCTTTCTGTGTCCCGATAACACTCGGGGGCTGTGCAGTCTCGCTGTGAGCAGCGCCCGATTGCTGAGCCAGGCTCGCTCTCCGCACCCAAATGACAGCCAAGGTGATTAAAGTCACACGCCAGGGTGATTAAAGTCACTCGCCGCTGCTTCTGACACAAGAGACCTGTGAGTCAGCTCTGGCAAAAGCTGAAGTACTCGGTGCTTTGAAGTGCCAGTGCTCGGTGCCACATGAGACCCACCATGCAAATTGTTTCTAAAAATGTTGGTTAGACACTCTGCTGAGGAGGTATCACCCTGCTGCTGCTAGGAGTGGCACCCAACACAGACCGTTGCTGAATACAGAGAGCTGTTGCATGCTTGTGCATAAGGCATTGATTTGTTCTTACCCTCAAACATCCTGAATTACTTTGGTTGAGAATTTAGCTTGTGATTCTTTCCTCGGTGTATTTTTTAGAAGATAGGTAAGGTTATTATAGTGCTGGCCAGCCAGAAGTCCTTTTACTTTTTTAACAGCCACCACATGGGCAGTGGCAAGGCAAGCTTCCTCTGTGCATTACCTGTCAGGGACAGAAATGTTCCATTTTCAGTCAGAAAATCTTGTTCAGCCAGAGCTTGGGGCTGCATGCTGAGGAAGCTTCTGGGGAGGGCCACTGCTTGTGATGCTGCTTTCTAGGACTGGCCTGAGAACAGTGTAATCCAAACCAGCACATACACCCAGAATTGTGTCAGCAGTCATGTTCTGACTGGTTTCATTCGTTTATATTAAGCCTGGTGTACTAAAACTAGTAACTATAGAGGAATTGTTCAGTCTGGAAACAAGCTGTCAGTGGCTTATGCTGAATTTGTCCCACCACTACATTAGTACAATGCAGCCATAACTCTTAACACCCCAGCTCGGTTTATTCTCTGAAATCAAGCAGATCTGCAGTGAAAAAAGAGCTCTCCAAAGAAATTCAGGTGCTGCAGGTGATGACATCAATTATCTGAATACCACCCACCAGCCCCTGGTGGGGCCAGAGGGATTCACCTCAGCGTGATCTCGTTATTACAAGGTGAAATGCTCCGTGTGCCATACAGCATTTTCCTAACTTTACTTTGTGTAGGGACCGGCTTTTGCCCAGAGCTGGCAATTAGGAAGCCTTAATTAAGAAGCCTGATTAGTTAGGACTATGATGTTAGGGCTCAGGCACCAGCTGACAGACAGGAGCACGTGAAATGATTCAATCTTTCAGTTAGTCTCTCACACCTACTTTTTTACGTGGCCACCGCAAAAAAACCCCACACAGTCTCACATTCCAATTCAGCCTAGCGAGAGCCACTTTACAGCCTCCATTGAATTCCCTTTGGGAACGGGACTTTCCCGGTGACATCAGTTGCCAGGGCTGCAGAGAGCCTGGCACGCCGGTCCCTGTGTCCGGCTGGGTCCACGGCATCGCTGTGCGTGTGTTTGTGTGTTTGTGCTTTCAGAAGTGTTCCGCTGCAGCTGCAGGACCCGAGCGCAAAAATGTCAATGGTACGAGGCGTTCCAGCTGAGTTCATTTCCTGCTGATAAGTCCCCGAAGAGGAGGGTGAGGCTCAGAGTTGGTTCGGTGCTCAGAGGGGCACGGGTGGACAAATTGCAGCACACTGAGCAGAATGGTGGGCTCAAAAAGCGAGTTTCCCATAGAAAAACGCTGCTCACGTTCGCTTCCTGTCGGGCGCCAGTGTCAGACCTGATGCGTAAAGCAACCCGAAACAGGATGTTGGCTTTTAGAGCTGATTGGCCTTTGAAATGTAAAATTTTTTTGGCGGCTACCTTATCCCCCCCTCCCCCTTTTTTTTTTTCAGTTGAGAATTGAGATGCTTGAATAGGAACAGGAAGGGTTGAGACCCGTTTTCAGGAGGTCAAAAGCCCAGTAGAGTAACAGGTGCTGGCTAGTGGTGTGGATTTTGGGAAATGATGTGGATAACAGCAGTTAAGGCCTGGCAGAGAGGTGGACAGAACAACCTCAGATAGTGGCACTGATAGATGAGCTCTGCTAAAACCCTCAGCAAATGCCTTAACCAAGCACAGAATTTCAATCTGTGTAGCAGGAACCCACAGCTCCCTCCACCCTTTGCTCACCCACCACGCTGACAAACACACCTTCCCAGATTTGGCAGCTAGGCAGACACACCCAGGTGAGATCTGCAGGGACACAAAGGCCAGAGACAAAGTTTCAGATGCCCTCCAAAGTTCTTTTAACTAACTGGTTTTGGATAAAGCATAGCTATGTCTCTGTATCTCCTACTGCTCACGCTGAGCACCCTGCAGAGGCTCTGTTGTCCATCCTTAGCCAGAATGAAAGAAGCCACCAAATGTTGCCCACTGTTTTTCATAAAATGCCAGGATGAAGGAGTTCCTTACACTTCTTCTCCCCCACACGCTGCCTGTAGCAGGAGTGCCAGTCATCTCATCTGAAGCAAACTTGCTGTGTTGGCCTCACATGTCTTGAAAAGAATCAGACAGGAAGCTGCAAAATCCAGGGGGCCACAACTGTAGCATTTTCTCAGTCAAATGAAATTCCCCCCAGAGCCTGTTTTAATGGCACTAGTGATGACTGTAATTTTTTTCCTCCAGAGCAGAACAGATGTGGAACTTATTTATTTTTTTGGATGTAAGAAGTTATTCTCATGGACACTGCTACATCCCAGAAGGTCTGTAAGCAGAGATATACAGAGGGAGGCAGAGAATCATACTCAGAGATATCTCACATTCATACTTGCATGTGCACATCACATAAAACACCTATTTTCTCACTAGAACTTCCCTTAATAAGGTTTGTCACAAAGTTCTTGCAGTTGAAGCATGTGGGTTGTTTGTTCAGATTTTCTAGTGGTTTTCAGTCCAGAAACAAGAAAGAGGAGAACAAATCCACACTTCATGTCTTCCTGTCTGGAGAAAAACATACACCACATTTCTGTGCATTTGGCCCTTGCTCCTTCAGGAAGATTTAGCATTGAAAAGTGTCAAAAGTAATGAAAAAATGACAAAAATACTCCGAGTGTGTAGGGTGCCCAGAGCAATGGCATTTGGGAATCCAGCAGGCAGAAAGTATTTGCTTTGTGGCAAGATACTTGGAGGCAGAAATAAATGAAGAATTATGGTGGGGCAGCTGCAACTGCTTTTAGTTTGTTAGTATGACTGAGGTACCTCTAGCAGCTTCCTTTTCTGTTCACCTAAGCTAACGGTTTCCCCTCCTCAGTAAAACCTCTGAAAGCAGAAACAAAATACTGAAACAGCAACAGGAAACAGTCATAGGAGGTGTGAGTTTGATGGTGTGTTACGCGGCAGATACCTTGAAAACAACATTTGTGACCTGTATCCAGTGAAATCTCTGAGCTTGAAATCCTCCTGTCCCTCTCCTAATGTGCCATTGTCAGGACTTGAAGAAATCAATAGGATTTCCAAACAAGTCATTTTCATATTTATATTAGATTTTCTTTTCTTTTAGCTACAGTTACAGCATCTTCTGGTTGGTAGCAGCAGAGGGGTTTCATCTAATCCAGTGTTTCAACAACAGCAGATTAATTAGTCCTCTTGCCCAATCTCCAGATTGCAGCAACTCAGCCTATCATTCTTTTGGCTGAGGACAGAGTGACTATTGTATATTGAATCTGGGAGATAATTGGATCACGATTTAAATCTGCAAATTCCACAGTAGTGCTGCAGCAGGCAGGACAGCAACAGTTAACTACACTGGAGGAACAACTGTCAGTGAGCTGGGGTATCACGATGCTCACATTGAAATCCACGCTGGAGCGTTTTCAGCCACAGCCAGCAGGGACTTGTGAAACACTGAGAAGGAGAAGTATGCATCCCTTCTAGAAAATACGCTTTAACTCTCTTCTGCCCCCGAGGTATCGTGCCAAAATGACGATATGACATTGTGTCACTTTGCAGCTGCACTCAAGGAAGCCAGAGGAAGCCAGAGGAAGACAAAGGGAGCGTTTCCAAATTCCTCTGCACCCACCCGGCTCTCGAGAGGTGGGGACTGAAATTCTTTGAGAAGGAGCATATGCAAACAGTTGCTAAAAGAGATGTCCAGTTTACAACACTGTGATCAGGCTGGAAACTGCAGCAAAACATCCCGGAAGCTTGTTTTTCCCCATCCGAATTTTTCTACCAGCACAGAACCTTCTCGCTTCCAGTGCACAAGTCTGCCCATCCCTGCCAAGGGAGAGAACAACCTGCACCTTCAGACCTGGTGGTGTGAGACAAAAATTCAGGGTGGGAAGAGCTGGTCCTGCTTTACAGCTGGACAGTGACAGCCTTGCAGGGCTAGTGCTCACAATTAAACCATGTTTTCTCTCTGCGGGATCACCCAGTAGATATTTGTCCTTCCTGGGTGTCCAAGCCAGGACAACGCCTTAAATTCTGTTCAAGCCCAATAATCACCCTCGCTCTCCCCTCCTATTCTGCCTCTCTGAAGAGGGTTCATTGCTGAGTGAAATTACTGAAAAGAAGGAAGAGAAAGGAAAGGGGCAGTTGGAGGGAAGGGGATTCTCTCCTCACAAACAAACAAGCAACAGCCCCTGCAGACCTGGAGAGAGAAGTGTGGACAGCGGAGAGATCGAAGCAGAGATACCAGGGCAGGAACTGCAAGCAGTGGAGAGAAATAGAGACTAAACCGAGGGGTGGGAGGGGAATTAAGATAAGGTGATAGAAAATAGGAAGGGGGAGAGGGGGAAAAGGGAGAGGAAATGCACATGCGGTGTCCCCAAGTTTGGGCGCGGAGGCAGGGCTTGCTGCTTGTTGTCTGACGAGCCCAGCACTCCGGGAAGGACAGTATCTGTTTAGATTTGTGTCTAAATTTAAACCACGATTGCCTTGCCTCCCCCTCCTCTCCCCTCCCTCCCTCCCTTCCTCTCACCCACCCGCCCTTCTCTTCCTTGTTCGTAGTGCAGGGCCACTCGCTGGGCTCTGTCAGTCCGGGCTGAGCAGGAGCCGGGATCTTCCACCCCTTCCACGGCACGGCTCGGCTCTGGCTCGGCTGAACTTCTCCCACAGATAACAGGGAAAGGGGTGGGGAAGAAAGAGTGCCCCGAGGACACCTCTCTCTTGCAGGACATGGAGGTAAAGAAAACTTTTTTATTGCCACTAGCTTGTGACTGGCTCCGCGATCTGCTTTAGCTCCACCTTGCAGGCAATTTCTCCCTGAAGGCGGCTTCAAAATACCTCTTTGCTGGGGTTCAGATAAAGGTCTCTTTCCCTCCCACCCCATCCCCTGTCGTGCACTTCAGACTCTTTTGCAGGTTTTAGTCCAGATTTGGAAAGTAAGGGGATTGATTCTGGAAGAAATTACCTCTGTGAAAAGGGAACGAGGATGAGCTGCTATTTACTTATTAGTCTCCGAGGTGTGATTAGAGAGTTGGGTTTTAGAGAGTTCGATTTTAAAATGTATCAGTTTGAAAGGAGGTGTTAAGAAGTCATTAAAAATGGGGGCATACGAGAACAAACCTTCCAGGACGCTTGGGGTTGATTCCTTCCCAGTCTGTTTCATTGGCACCCTCAGCTGTGTGTAGCCCCTTTCCCACGTGGATTGGGAGGTCCCAGTTTTATCAGTAGAGCATTTTGGGTCAGGGAAGGGACCTGAGAACCTGTGCTTGAGCGAGGCAGATGAGCAGCACACCCCCAGAGGGTGTTCTGACTCTTTTCCTCCGTGTGCCCTGTGCTTCAGGAGAGTTGGATCGGGTGTCTCAGGGTGGGCACAGAGCTGGGGGGACAGGAGTCTGGCTTGCCTGGTGTTTATGTTCAAGCCTTCTCCTGTGTGACACCCTCCTGGGCAAGGCAGCTCATCTCCCTCTGCTCCTGTTCCATTCATTCAAAATGGGAATGGTGGTGCTTGCTCTGCTCGTGTCAGGCTGGATTTTCGAGCTTTCCAAACGTTTTTTTTTTTTAAGTGGCAAGGGAAAAAGAATATTTATTTTTAGGAGGGGCACAGGAAATAGAAAGGTGATTACAACATTGGCAAAACCTCAAATTATGAAAGAGGACATTTGGTATTTCTCTCTGCTAAACAGAGACCTTACTAAACACTTGATATTATCTTCCCAGATAAGCCTTTTTCTGCATGGATGCAGCCCCAGCACCAGGGGACATGCAACAGAGCCAGGGAACAGTGTGCTTCAAGCACCACTTCAGTTTTTCTTTGAAGATTCCCAGTGCATAACTCAGCTGGGCAGTTGTGATAACTCCCAGGTGCTAACATCACCATCCTTCTTATCTGTGCTGACCTGCCCCACAGGCAAGGGTTAAAGATTTGGCCTGTTCAGACGTGTTTGTTATAAAAAACTCTCCTCAACCCAGTTATCTAAATAGATTTTGGGGTGGAGAAGGATCAAGCAGTGGTGAAACCAACTCAGCACAGACTGCTTGCATGACATGACAAATGTTTGGCTTTACAAGGGTTTTCAGGTTTGACAGAGTGTGGTTCACTCACTGTTAACACTTGCTTCATTCTTTTTCACTGTAGTCTCCTGTGATGTTTCAGAGGGAAGGGGGAATTGAGCTCCTAATTCATTATCATTTAGGGCTGAGGGAGGTATTTTGGCATCTCGAGGACACTCTCCCTCATCCCCTCTCCACACACTGAGAACTGCACCCCTTGAGTGTTTTCTGTGTTGGAGTAGAAAGGAACACACCTGCCATTTCCTTCTTGGAGACACGTGTGACACATCTGGAAGGTCTGGTGGCCAGGAAGCTTCTCTGAAGTATCTGACCTAAGAACTCCCTGCTCTTGATTCTGTCCCTTACCTCTATTTCCCATATTTTCTCTGTGATACCTGTTTTTTTGATCATCTCTAGATTGTGGAAACCACGGTTATTTTAAAAAACATCTCCGTTTCCAAGGTATTTTATAAGTAGTGCACCTGGTCCTGCCCCAAGCCTCCAAAGAGGTTTAATGTCCCAAAGGTAAGAAGACATTAGGCCAAAATAGAGCCAAGAGCAAGAACTTGAGTTCCCACCAGCTGATTCTCTGCTCTGTTTCTTCCTGAGGGGTTTTCACAGGCAGGACACCGAGGCTCACCATAGCCTTTTTGCTTTAAAACCAGATTTAATGATCCTGTGCAGCAGGAACCAGAGAAGTCCTGTCATTTCCCTGCTTGCTTCATCAGTGGCAGGCAGAGCTGCTCGCTGCTTTCCTGCTGGCATAACTGGCAAGCTCTTTGCTCTAATGGGACACATGAGGATTACCAGCATTAGGAGGAAAAGGGCAGAGGGCTGACCTAGCCAGCTGATTTCCATCACTGTCTCTGGCAGGAAGACCCTGGCTGTGAAAAACCCACAAAGCAAGATAGTCAAGGTCCCCTTCCTACAGTGATTTTAATGTGGGTTTGCTGCTCCTTAGGGACTGGCACCTATGGGCTTAGCCATTCCGCAGTCAGGAAAGCAGCAACTGAAACTATTTAAGATCCTAAAGAGGGAGAAAAAGGCAGCAAAACTCTGTCCTTGCAGTTCACGTAATTTTGTGACCTTCAGTGCTTTGTTGTTTAGGTGTTTTTTTTTCAAAGGCCCATCTTCTTGATGCAAAGTAAATTTGAGAATCAGTTTTCTTTCCAGTGTTATGACAGATGAAAAGAAATAATGAAACTTATACCACAGATTGTTAACATGGAAAGTTTGTGGCAAAAATGTGAAAGACTGCACTGATGGAAACTGAGCCGCTTGTAAAAAAAGCAGCCACTGAACATTCTTTGCACTCGTGCTACAATAAGGATCCGAAATTGTTGTGCTGGTTTGTTAGTTTACATCTTCAGATTTGGCCCAAGCTGCCTAATTCCCATGGCTTGTGGGTTCCCAAGCCCTGCTGCAGATGTTGTGAGTTAAGGCATCTGCTGAAAGCACTTGTGGCTTTCTGCAGCCCGTGTTCCACAGTCATGGCATTCCTATTCCCAGCCTCTCTGTAGGGGCTTGGGAGCACGAAGACACTTGAACTTTACTTGCACAGTCAAGGGAATCAGTCCAAGGCTGAATTTCACTTCAGTGGCTCCCTGTGGTGTGGTGGGTTCTCTGAGCTGCAGAGGTGCAGCAGCCAGGTGTGTTTTGGGAAAGGCTCCCTTCTTCTTTGTGCTTACAACAGATGTCTTTTAATTCTGTGACACCTCCATTGCCATGTCTGTTTTCTGCAGCTACTACTGCTAGGTCTTAGTTCTTCCTGTTGGTGCACTGCCTCAACAGAGGGAAAGCTTTTCCAGAGCTGGGGGCAGTTCTCTGCTCATTTCACCTTTCTGGGCATGGCTCCAGGCCCTGTGCTCTGCCTACACCAGTGTCCTCAGGACATCTGGGGAATGATGGAGTCATTGCTTTTATCAGCAAAACCCCTCCTCCTTCCTTACCAGAAAAATTGAATTAAGGCAAACCAGACCGGGTGGGGACACCACAAAGTGGCCAAACTACAGGGCAGCCTGCTTTCAGAGCAGGCAGGAAAACTGCACTGAGGAAATGTGACTTGTCACCCAAGGGGACTGAATTTGGAGGGGATGCAGGAATGAGTACTGTGCAGATGAAGGGGCTGTGAGCATCCTGGTCCTCAGAGCAGCAGGACAGGGCTGAGAGAGGTCTCTGCCCACCCTTGCAGCTGTGGAGCTGAGATTAAGCACAGGCATTACACCATGGTTAGCTCTGCCAGGAAGCAATATCCCTTTCTCAGGAAGCTCTGGTGATTTGTTTTCATTCTGAAAGTTAAAATGTTCCTTTTCCACTCTTCTTTTTTTCATTTTGCTTAACAGAACAGTTTAACCTCAAATACACTTGTTTTCAGTGTTTCCTCCCAGAACTATTAAAATGGCACATTCTCACACTGTGTCAGTGCAGATAAAGGGAAGAGGATTTAAATATACTGGGAGCGGTACTTTATGACCCCATTTGAGGCCTCAGGTCTGGGCAGATTTGGGACCTGCTTGACAGTAAATAGCATGTCTGCAGCAAAGAGTCCTGCAAAGGATCAGGTTTGCCAGATTTTCACATCCCAGTGACTGGAGGCCTCCCTCTTGAAGGACAGAGGAAAGCAAAACCAAACCCCACGGTCTATGCTGCAACCCTTTCTTCCACCTAGCAAAGAATTGCCACTGAATGAATTTAATATCAAAAGCAAATATGAAAGATTTTCTTTGCGTTGACTGTGTTCCATTCTACCTTAATTCTGCCCTTACAATCTGGAATTGATAGTGTTACCATGGGCACTCCTATTACCAAGTTACATTTTCCTTTTTCGTTAAAAATCACACCTTCATCCTATCTCAAAAAAAAAGATCAATTCTCTTTTATGCCTTGCTGTTTTCCTTTCATTTCCAAATGGAATTCAGGCTTTTCCTGTGTCACCAGAGAGGGAGAAGTCTTCTGAACCTCTCCTCACTCCCCAGTTTGGTTGTCTGAGTGTCCCAAGCCATGGTGACAGCATTTTGGGAACGCCTTCTGTCCTCTGCTCCACGGTGTAATGGCAGGATGCTTTGCAGTTGAGCAGCATATCACACATACCTTCTCATGCATTCCCAGGAGCTGCTTATCTGAAGAACTGGGGAAAACACCAGCACTGCTTTATCAATAGATGCTGCTTGGAAACTTGCTGGCTTTTATCATGGAAATAGAGCAGCCCACACAAACTGGGGCTGGTTTTCCATTCTATTTCCACTTTAGTCTGTTAACGGAGGTGTTCTAGAAAGGCAGATGGTCCTTTTCCTAAAACACCAACTCCATAGCCTGAATTTGGGATCTGAGCTGGCAGCTGAACCCAGCAGCAAGGAAACCTGTTTAGAGGGCCTTTTCTTGGTGCCTTTTGCAGTTTGCAGGACAGCAGGCATAAGATGAATCTGATCTAGGGAAGGCAGAGCTGTTGTGTAAGGGGAAGTTGTTATTACACACTCACTGCAGAGTTGCTTCACACCTGATTGCTGACAGAGGCGTGGGGCACTTCATTCCTGCAGGGTGTCACCCAGGCATGGATTTAAGCCACATTTCATCCAGGTCACAATGTATCCAGCTGTGCACTCTCATGCCAGAAATGCCTTTACATCAAATCTGTATCTTTATATCTTATCACCAGTAGCTGGGTTCTGGCAATGTACTGGCAAGGATGAGCCTTATCTGCCCCATTCCAAATGAAGTTTTTGGAAAGACAAGACACTGGACCAAATGCTTGTCAGATTCAAGCACATCACTTGCTGAAGGTGTTTCTGGAAGTCTCTCACAAGCAGAGACCCACATCTCACTTGCCAGATTGAAGGCAGATTTAGGTTCACAGCTTTGTCTTCGTTATTCATCACCACATTTTAAAAGAGCTCAAAACCCACAGAACCCATTTTCCATGCAGGAAAATTTTAAGCTGTTTCTTTTGCATATACACCTGTTTACCCTTTTTAACGAGATGCACACAGGGTTTTGGTCAGTGTGGATGGCTGGTGGCTAATCTGCAAAGGATATTGATTTACCACTGCCAGCCTCAACAAAGCCACTGTTCAGCCCAGGCTTCTCAAATGCACAGAGGATTCATGTGTGTGGTTTGGAAAGCCTGGATATCTAAAGGGTGCAGACCAGTGACTTCTTGTGTACAGAAAGGCACAAAAATGCAAAGGAGAGGGAATTCTGGGTCAGAAGATTGGAGTTTAACAAGTCAGTGTGGCTTTGCAGGGAGACTGAGGAGAGTAGTGTAAAACTGTTAGCACAGAGGAAACAGAATTTGTTAGTGCATTGGAAAAGCAGTAGGCCTGGGAATAATGGGATCCAATTAAAGGAAAGATTTATAGCCCACCAAATAGCAGGAAAGATTTCTAACAGTCAGGCCTGGCAGGGTTTTGAATAGCGTAGTGGAAACCAAAAGTAGTAGAAATCTTTTTCCCATGAATGATTCAAAAATAGACTGAGCATTAGATAAGAAGCAATCTTCAGTTGTATTCAGGTTACTGATAGGGCCACCAGAGGGGCAGCACCATGCTGTTTCTGCAGTTTTTCCACGTGTGGGCTGCCAGGAGAAGCCAGTGGCTATTCAGCATCAGGCCCCAAAAGTGTTTATGATTCCTCCCTGCTGCAGTTCAAGCCCAGAAAACTTCTGCCTGTGGGAAGCTCAGGTCAAAATAAATTGGCATCACATCTGCACGGGTCTGGGAATGGTTATTTTATTGCCTGTGTAAAACACAAAACCAATTTCATTTTTATTCTTTCTTCCTGTTTTTAGAATGGGTTTCTTTATCCTTTAAAACTACATCCTGCAACAGCAGTCATGGCTTACTCGTCAGTCATGTTGAAATACCTTTCTGCTGAGTGCCATGTTCCCCTGATGCAAGTTCAGATGAAACATGCCCTGTTTTCATAGACACACACTTGAGCTGGTGTGCCAGGCTTCCCAGGAATTTCACCCCTTGGGCCTTGCAGGGAGGGCATGTTTAACTTGTGAAACGTGCACAGTCTGATTTGATTCCCCATTCAGTCTTTACAAAGTGCACAGAGTTGTCAGTGCTGTCCTTCCGTGGGAACCCAGTGCTGTCCATTCCCAGTTTGAAGGTGTTCATTCCCAGTTAGAGGCAGAGGAATGGGACACCCCTCTAGACAGCAGGTGCCTGTGAAGAGGACAGAGTGGAAGAAAAGGGATGGTGTGCTGAATGCACTGGTTACTCCTACAAAAAGTAAACTCTCTTAGCACTTTGACTGTCATTTCCCAGCTCATTGCAAAGTTGTCTTTTCCGCTCACATCTCGTGTTGTAGTCAACCAACAGACTCAAAAATCCTGGATCATTCCAGAGATCAAAAGTTGAATTTAATTCCTCTTCTCAGCGCCTGTGAATTCAGGGACTTGCTGGCCAGAACTTCCCAGTGCTGATTCACTCACTGAGCAAGTGTTGTGCAGGCACTGAGCCCACACTTCCTGGACACCTGGTTCCTGTGGCCCAACTTCAACCTGGGGAAACTGTGCCTGAGGTTGAAGGAGCTTTAGTTCCTCTTCTGCCAGAGAAAGAACACGTAAACGGGTTCCAATCAGCCAGCAGGTAAAGGAAACAGAGCACTGAAGTAGGGGCAGTGTGTTTCAAAGTTCTTGCAAACACTGGGTTTCTCTGTTAGAGCATTTTGGGAGGGTTTTATGGGTAGTTTTACTCAGAAACAGAGATCAGTATCTTCTTCAGATCACTAAAAAATAACTTGTGTCAAAGGCCAAGCTCAGGAGTTGCTTGTGTGCATTTTCCTTAGGGCATATAGAGGAGTTGTTTACCTGTGGAAAAGACTTAAATTTCTAATATATAATTATGGCTGATCCAGGCTGGGCTGAAAACTCAGGCATTTTCAAGCATACCAGCAAATTACAGCTGCCTGGGTACATTTTCCCAGTGTTTGGCACAATTTTCAGGAGTCTCACTGCCTGGAGACTCTGGATGAAGCCAGAGGGTGGGAAAGCAGCTTTGCAGACCTGGATCCTCAGTGCCACAGGGGCCACTGAGCCCTCCAGCACCCAACTAACAAGACATCTCTGTGGGTATAGCTCAGCATTCACACCTCAAGCTGGCTGCCAGCAGAGTGCTTGCTATCACTTTCCTCCACTCCATATCTGTGTACCTTTTTAGACTAAATTCCTGGCTTAGATAAAAAGGAACCTCCTTCTCTGACCTGCCCGTATTCAGTGTAGACCTAATTTAATAGCAACGTGTTACAAAGATAGCACAGTCCTAACTGATGAGTCCTGGAAGCCACTGCAGTTGGAATCTCTGTGAAGGCTCATTTACCCTTCTGATTTTCTGTTCCCAGCGTGATAAATTAAGAGGAGTTGAATCCCTGTGCTGCTACAACTAGGCTGTCTCTAACTGAGTTTAAATGGGGCGGTACCACAATCTACTTACAGCATTTATCAGAAGTATTTTGGACTGTCCCTGCTTCTTGCATTCTCCCTGCACCTTCTTTGACAGTTCAGTGACTTCAGTTTCTAATTTAACTTTCTGAATAGCTTCAGATTAGATAATTTATGCATTTTACATATGCACTTGCTTAAAGTTCACCCTCTTTAACCACTCCATTAGGCCAAGAGCAATCCCTTCCTTGTCCCACCTGAAGTGTCTTGAGTCTGAGCCTCCCCATGTTGAAATCCATCTTGTTTCAGACTCTGCTAAAAACAGGGCTGTTGAGGAAGATGAAATAGGAAAGCCTTATAGATATGATTACCTTGCAAAAGATGCTGGAAATATGGAAAGTAGAATCGAAATTGAGATGAAGACAAGGTTGGAGTTGAAGAGTAACTAAGAAACAATGGCAGAGCTGGCTGAAGGGAATCCTCCTTCTGGATAGAACAATGCCCTCTGCCCAGGCAGGGCCAAAGGGCAGAGCAAACCCTGCCTGCCTGGGAGAGATTCCCAAAAGCAGTTTTTTAAGGTTTAAAATATAACCCCGTATGGTAATGTGATGATTCTTATAGGTTGCATGCAAATATTGTAGAGTTTGTAGCTTGTCTCAGATTGGTTAAAGAGAATTAGAATATTCAACAGAGAAGATGATTTATTGTATTGTAAATGGCAAATCTCTCTCTTTTTGCTCTCTCTTTTTGCCTCTTTCTCTCTCTCTCTCTCTGGCCTGCTCTGAGCTGTGTCTTGCAGCCCAGCAGCCTCTGACACCCACGCTCTTTCACAATAAACTCCCATGCTCTAAACCCATCTTTAGAGATCTCTCACTTCTATTTTACCCTCATAACCAAATTCCACAGAGTTAAACCCTACACAAGGCTTTTTTCCTGACCCCATGTGAGGAACCCAGAGAGATCCATTGGGTTGAGGCCTTTCCTGCTACAGGGGCTGTCCCATTTTCTCAGCCCATTTCTTTGAGAGCAGCTGCCCAAGGGTCTCCCTGCCTGCAGGTGAGAGCAGGGTGTAGCCTCCCATCGTGCTTGCAGCTCCAGCAAGTCACTTAAAGGAACGCTGTGATTGAGATGACAAAATAATGATTTCTTTTGAGGCACTGGAGAAAACTCTCAGAGGTCTGTATCATACTGTAACCATTCTCATCTCAGAGATCTGTATCATACTAAAACCATGGTTTATGCATTTCATTCCCCACTGAAGTGGTACACATGCAAGTCCAGCCTTTCTGGCCATCTCTCCACTCCATGTCTGAGTCTAGAATTCCTTGCTCACGTGAGATTGGAGCACTTGCCCCACAGACTGCACGATTTCCTGTCTCCTGTGGGCAGCCTGGGAGGTTTTGCTGGTTGTTCCTCCATTAGCTCACCCCTTACCCTTCTAGAGCAGCAAGAGCTCCCCAGAACAAGGCCTGGAAATACACGCAGGCACCAATTAATTTGGGGGAGCTTGACAAGCTGTGTACAGTTCCCAGACCATTAAGAAAAACAGATGTCTGGGAGGAAAGGCTGGGAAGCTGAGAAGGATCCTGAGGGAAGCCCTGGCCTGGAGCAGAGCTCTGAACAAGCAGCTGCTGGGGCAGCTCACCAGGAAAGTCTTATGGTGGCCACCACTGCTCTTCATCAGAGCTGCCACCCCTCCCCTTCAGCCATGGAGCCTCTGGAAGCACTTTTGGAAGTCTTGGGACACATCCCAGAGCCTGCCTGGACAGGCTGCTGAGGACACAGGGGAAGCAATGCTCTCCAGACCAGCCAGACCAACATCTTGCTAACAGCTGTTGTCAGCTGTAGATCAGGACATGAGCATCACCCTGCCGGGGTGCAGATCAGCCCTTGGCTCCAACAGAGCTGTTCCACATTGGGAGTGTCTGTGGATTGTTAAAACAACACAACCTCATCAACTTATTTATTCAATGGATAATTTCTGAGAAACAACACATTTCCCTTCATGCATATTATCTGCAATTTAGATATCTGCTATAGCTCATGTCTGGTTGTATCACCAAGCTTTCAGACAGTATTTATTGCCAGAGGGCTCCCATCAGATGAAGAGGAGGAGTTCATGACAGGACTTTATATCCATACCAGATATACCAGAAAATCCAGATATCTTCCTGAAGTAAGCTGAAAACTGTAGGTGTTCACCTCATTTAATTTTGGAGAAATAAAAAATAGTGCTGCTTGAAGGAGAGTGGCGATCTTCAATTATTTAAGAAAGTGGTACATTAGCACTGAGATGACACTGCAGTCCTCCTGCCAAGTTAATCATGGGATCATCTAGATTGGAAAAGACCTGTAAGATCATCAGGTTCAACCATTAACTCAGCCCTACCAAGCCCACCACTGAAACATGCCCCTAAGTGCTACATCTACCTGTCCTTTGGGATGGTGGCTCCACCACTTCCCTGGGTACTTATTCTGGTGCTTGAACAGCCCTTTCAGTGAAGAAACTTTTCCTAACATCCTATCTAAACCTCTCCTGGGGCAGCTTGAGGCCATTTCCTCTTGTTATATTCCCACTGGCCTCCTTCATTATGGCCTTTTTTAAGAGAGGAGCTGAGGGCTGTAATTGACAGGGCATTCCAGAGTAAGGGACTTTATTTTCAGCATCCTAATCTGAATTTTCATAACCTCAAATAATAGGAATTCTCAGTGTATCTGCTGCAAGATTCTGGCTTACTGATAGCGCTCACAGTTAAGCAGCACAAGCTATTTCCCCCAAAAGACTTGGAGATATGGTAAACTTGATTGAAAACTACTTCAGTTGTATCCCTGGTGTTCACTTGGAGCAAGGAAAGAGCTTTGCAGCATCAACACTGTTCTTTTAAGGCCAAATGAGAAAAAAAAAAACCCACCTATTTTTTTAACTGTTCAAGATAAATACAATCAGTATTTTTAAAACAAGTATTAACTCAAAAGAAATAGCAAGATACTGAGTTTCCAGGACTTTATAAAGGGAAGAGACATACTAGTCTAGTCTTCTAGTCTTGTCCAACTTAGTAATTTAGAGATCTTACTTAAATTACTTGGTTTTGTGTCTCTGTCTTAAGGGCACTGATGGCTGATTTCTGATTTGCAGTGGACAGAGTACTGAGTTGAAGTTAGATGGTTTGAAATACATTTTCACCTACTTAGTTAAACTACCAGTCTTCCTGTATTTCTTTTTAATTTGTTGAAGCTGTATCATTTTAAATACCTCAATCTCTGAACAGAGACAACAGTGCACCCCAAAGATTCTAAGGGAGAACTTTGTGTGGGCTTAAAACCCAGTATGGGTGAGTTTTGGAAGCTGTGCTGCTTCAGGTGGCAGGAGAACTCCCCTTGCATGGAACCTCTCCCATGCTGCTTTTCCCTCTTTTTCCACTTGTGTGGCTGGGAATGACCACATCCAGCCACAATCAACTTTATCCACCAGCCTTTTCCTGCTGCCTGAAATGATTTCCATGTTGGCTGCTTGGCCTGTCTGTGAGCAGCTGTGCTGGGCTTGGAGTGAGGCAATTGCAGGCTCAGGGCCCTTCTGCAGGAAAGGTGGAGGCTGTTTCTCCCTGAACTGCTTGGATTCCTTAATGAAATTCTGTGTTTTCCCTGCTCTCCTGGACACCCTGATCACATTGTCTGTAGGCAGCTGGCCTGGCTGGCAAAATGTAGATTTTTGCCTTTCCACTTAGCCCTCCTGCTTTATCCTTGTCAATGTCTGCAGGCAAATGTTGTTATGTATCTTATACACCAAATAATCCTGATGATCGTGATCTTTTTTTGCTGTATGTTCCACAGCTTTTCCCCCTCAGGTCTCACTGGTGCTTAATAACCTTTTATTTCATCTACCTACCTCTCATCCTAACCTCCTGTCTTCTCCCTGCAACAGGAGTCACCTTGTCCTTTCTTGAGTACTTTTTGGCTCTTTCCTCTTTAGCATTCTGCCTTCTGGCACCAAATCTCATTTTAGTTGTTGGACTAAAATTCTTTCCTCCATTTTTCAGTAGCTGAGGGCAATAATCGTGTCGTAGATCAACTGCAGGACTAATGCAGAATGGAAAGACTGCAGTCCATGTCTTGCAGCCATTGCCTGGCTCTGTAGATCCTCCAGTTCACTGGGCATTTGCCTGCTCCACATAGAAATTTAACTAATGCCTGATGCTGCTTCTGCACAAGCCTGGATTTGCCCTGCCTGACCTGTCCGTGGGTCCTTATTACACTCCCCCGTCCCACATCCTCATCTCTTCCCACCACTCCTCTCCCCATTAGAATACTGAGCGTGCTGAACAGAAGCAAGCAGGATCAGCCATCCCACAAAAGCACTTACTGCAGAAAAAGAAACAGTGACCCCATATTTTGCTGGAGGTTTCTGTGGTCAACTCAGTCAGGGATTCCCAAACCGCTGTACACACAAAATAATTTATTTAGATGATTGATTTTAAACCATTTGCCTTCCCCTGCACGGAGAGTTGTGGCTGAACAGCCAGATGCCTTATCCTGCTCAGGACACAGCAGAGCCAGGAGCTGCCTGTGTGTCTATAGGGTACAGGCTGAGCTTTCACATGTGCTGCCCCTGCACAGGCACCCTGCCCAGCAGGACCAGGTGCTGCAGCTCACTGCCTCTTTTGGTAGTGGTGGTGCTGGATCAAACCTCTCCTGGCATTGGCAGATGCAATAAGATACTTGCTCAGGAAGCCTGGGCTCCTTCTGTTTGCTGAGAGTGTGGGCTTCAAACATTTTGGTCTGCCCAGAAAGGCTGGGTTTTAATTCAGGGTTTAGGGCAAGCACTTTCCAGCCTGCCTGTTAAAGCCATGCCAACACTTAGCAAAGAATTCAAGGTTTATGGGGAGACCTCACACACCTGCCTGGTCCCCTGAGTGCTCTCCTGACAGATGGAACCCTGGCTTGCAGGGTGTGCAGCAGTAGCTGTTTAGGCATTAAAGTGTACAAGCCCACACATTGCCCTCTCAGCAGGCACTCTTAGCAGTGATTTGAGGTAATTCTGTTGAGATTCATCAGCCCATGCAGTGTTGGGAACATGTAGGCACCAGACAATTGCCAAATACTCATTACCAAAAGGAAGACTCTAGCTCTCACTTGTGCCTTTCACAGTGGCTCCTGCTGCTTTTGCTGATCTCACCAGACAGAGCTTGGCAAGCACAGGCCAGGCACTCCTGAGAGCTACGTACCATGGCACAAGGGAAAGAACAGCTTGCTTAAAATAATGATTATCTCATTTTATTTTCATTGTAGTCACTCTCTGAAACAGAAGGTAGATAGTTTATTCCCCACATCGAATTTCCCGATGTCTGCAGATGTTTCCTATAATTCTTTTGTGAAGGACACAGCTCCTCTCCTGTGTGTGTGGCACTGGCTGCTCTCCTCTGCCTGTCTCCTCCTGCCTGGCACTCCCTGGCTCTGCTGACAGAGGCACCACAGCTTCTCACTCCAGCCACCACCCAGTGGTCCCCATGGCCCACCTGGCTGTAGGTACCTCAAACCACTAAAAGAAGGAAAACCATCAGGAGTTTCCCCTCTACTTTTAGTAGGCAAGGCTGAGAGTACATGAATAATTTATTTACTTTTATTTACATTTGTATTTATGTTTAGTGGGCAAGTTCAACACAGTGCTTCTTTTTCCCTTTCCTAGTTTCAGGCTACTTATCAGTCTCTACCCAATTCCCAAATCTTCCTTTGGTGAGCCTTTAAATTTGGCATTTTTGACCCTCTGTAGTTTTGAAGTTACTGTGAGGCATTTGAAAGATTTTCTTGCAGTCTTCTGGGTGAAAGCTGCTGAGCTGGAATATCCTCACGTTACCCTTTGGGCAGTGCTTGACCCCGAGTGCCAAGATGGCAGCAGTTCACAAGGGAACTCTGAGAATGAGAAAATCAAGACCAGATCACTGCAAGTCTTGAGAAAAATGTTGCCCTAAAGCAAACTCTTTCCAAACACAGGCAAACGTTACATATTTTTACATATTTTATGTAAAGTGGGATTTTTCTGCCCTTTCTCTTAAAAACAAACAATCCCTTGTAATCCACATTCCTTGTACTATTCCGCCCTGGGTTATAGGCAGAGCTCCTTCCTCATTATCACCCTCATTTTAGCTGTGCAGTTGAGGTCAGGCATGCACTCATCCTATATTCATTTATCTGTGGTGGGATAAGTGTTGACCTGGGTGCCACTCTGAGAAGGAATGCCATACATCTGAATTGTTCTTGTGGCTAACTTATTTAATAGACTCCAAGAGACAGGCCAGCACTGATTTACCCTCAGGCAAGAAGCTTGCTCTCCACTGAAAATGTTTCAAAAAGAAAGAGTTCAAGAGAAGACCCGATGTGTTTCAGGAGTTTCAGTTGAGTCTGTCAGGGCTGCTGTGAGAGGTCCTGTTTCCAGGGGGAACTGAGGAGAGCTGCTAGGGATCTAACAGCACTGACTGCCTTGAAGGCAGCACCTGTAAGCAGAACTCCTTACCCCCTCCTGACTGTCTCCAAAACTTCCACATCCAATATTTCTTTACTTTTTTGACATTTCTCAATTAATGAGCGCTCCCTTGTCTCGAGGAAACCACAGTCTAGAGCTATGAAGAGATATGTACAGAAGAGATGTGTGGCTGTGACAGAGGAGTCTAAAACCCATCTTTGGAACCAGCTGCTCCCAAACCTAATCTGATGTCCTGTTGTCTTTCCAGAGTAATCAGAAATCTGGAGCCCAAACTCCAGCACTCAAAATACAATTCAGAGATTGCTTTCCCCAGAGCTGCAAGATTGAATCTGTGTGACATCAACCAGACGTGAGGCTTCCTCTGCACTGGCTGAGGCTTTACAATGTAGAAGAAGCTTTATCTTGGATGTGCAGTGGTTCTGCACAGTTGTTCACTCTCTCGTGTGAGACATTAATTCCTTTTGTTGCAAGTCAAACTAGAAACCTCCTTGCACAACCTTCAAAGTGACAGTCCTGGCAAACAACAGCCAAGAATTTAGCAAAGTGTGCTGGGGTCATCATTAAACACCTCAATAAACCCTTATAAGCTTTTCATAACCAGATTGCATGCCCAGGTATTAGCCCCAGAATTCTCTTTGGATCTTTGAAGTGGAAATCTTACTTTCTTTGTGCAGCTTTATATTGTATTTCACTCCTGCATCATGGCAGTGAGGGGCCCATGGCACTTTGAGACCAGTTACTCCTTTTTGCTGAGCCATTTGATGACAGCTTGGGGGGAAAGGATGAGGACTGTGCACATGCTGCCATTTGTAAAGCTCATGAAACTCTCACTGGGATTGTGAAATGGAGGTGTTTGCATCTGGTAAAGGCTGATCAAAGAAAATACTGCAGAAAGGTAGAAGTAGAAAAATATTAGTTCTTTTGTAGGTGTTTAGGATGCACCTGAAAGACCTGCAAGATATTCTGGTCTAGTCCTCTCCTGGAAAGTAACTGTGGTAATTCTCTGAAAGTTCACAAAGTTCTCAGAGCTGGCCTAGCCTCACCAGAGGAAGGTGCAGAGGTGGCTCACAGGGCAGCTTTTGCTCTGGTGGAGCTGAGCAAAATTATCATCCCTATACAGTAAATGGTAGGAAAGGCAGGTAGGAGCCTTGGCCTTGCTTCCCAAGCTGCTACAGGCTACACTGACACAATGATGGACAGGGCTGGCTCTGAGGTATCACAGAGCCACAGCTGCAGCCACTTCCAGCTGGGGCTTCTGCCAATAATTAAAATTTACTACAATGAGACAAGGAGCAGCTTCCTTGCCAGATAAGGCGCCAAGTGAGTAAATAAATCACATAAGTCCCTCCTGAAACAGAGAGCTGGAAGGTCTCCAGTGAGAATGATTTGTGAAGGAGAGTCAAGAGAGAGATGGGAAGAGGATGCTTTGCTGGGATGAAGAGGGGTCAGTGTGGCAAGAAGAGTTTTGTTTGTTCAGGGCTTACATCTTGGGATGTTCTGCTGCTTGAGCCAGGGGCCCGGCGTGGTGATGAGCTCCAGTCGGAACAAGCACCGTGAGATTTCCTTCTAGGGATGTAAAACATGGGCCATGGCCAGTGTGAGCCCACCCACTTCCTGGGCAATCTGTGCTCAGCCTGTGTTTGTGCTTTTGTGGCTCACAGGGGAAACAGGCTCAGCTTGTGGGTAGCAGCATCTCCTGCTTTGTGCTGCCTGATTTCTCACACTGTGACTCAGGTATTTTCCCACCCTCTCATCTTTCACTTTGCTGTTTTGGGGGAGTTTGTGTTTTAAACATACCTCTCCCTTCCCAGTCCAAACAATGTTCCCCTTTCATTATGATGCCAATGCCACTGATGTACTCACATGGGTACAGATAAACAAATCAGTTCAGGTTATGTTGGCAGGAGGGTGCAAGCTGGGATTCATCTAAATGTCAGATACAGAGAGATTGCTTTGAATGAAACTACAAATTACATATTACAGAGGTTTTTCCATCAGTAACATGGGTCCAGTCTGAATTTGAAACTATTCTTGAGCTTTTTTAGTTGATTTAAAGAGGAGTTCCTTATGGGCTGCCCATCTAATCTTATCTGCACTTGAAAAATGTGAGAGCCAGAATAACTGAGATGCATTTGTGGTGCATTTTCCAGAGCGTGAGTTCATGTCCTCTGCAGATAAACAGGAAACGTACCTTAGATGGTGCCCTGTGTGACTATTCAGTGACCTTTTGCCTCCAGCTGGCCCCTGTGGTTGAATAAAAGATAGAGCAGGGAGAAAGGATTGGTTCTTGCTGATGGAAATTGTCACCCCAAATCGGAGCTGTGCTGTCAGCACTTCTCCATTGCTTGGTCTGAGATGTGCAGGACATCTCCAGCTCATCAAACCCCAGTTCTGCAGGGGAGTAGGAGACATTCACCCCCTCCAACCCCTGGGGAGCCCTGAAAGGAGCTTTATTTCCTGATGCAGCTTATGGTGTCATTCCCAAAGTGGTTTCAGTGTCAGACCTGAGAGCTTTAGAACAGCTCCTTTCAGCCAAATGAGTTCAGTTAGGCAGAAAAGCAGCACTTCAATCAGATTAAGGCTGTGTTTTGCCCTGCAAGCTGAGCGACTTAGCTCAGTTTGGTATAAGCTTTCCCTTGCAGACAAGGTCTGTGGCTGGCTGGCTCCTCAAATCCTGCAGCTACCTCACTGAAAAACGAGAAGGGTCAGTCCTGGGAAGGCTTTGAGCAGAATGCTTTGCCTTTGGAGAGCTGAGCCAGGCAGGGAAGAGAGGGTCTGCAAGAGGCTCCGTTCCCTCCTAAAATCCAGTGCCTTGGTCAGGATTGATGCTTTAATTCCAGCAGAACCACAGCACTGCTTCCCAGTTGCTGGCCTCCAGGCAGAGTGTGATGATGGTTTATTTTGATTTCAGGAGTTCCCTCCCCACAGATGCATCCCCATCCCTTCCTTAGCTGAGCAGGTCCTGCAGGTGTAGAGCTTGGCCTCTGCCAGGCAGCAAAGAGAATCCACACGTGTGGCTGTTGTCATTTGAAGCAGGGCTGCTGGGGATGGCTGACACGGTATTTAGGGGTGTTTTTGGGGTGCTTAATGACAACTTCTTGCCAGTGATGTGCTCCTTTTGGTGGCTCACATGTTCATGTGAGCTGCACTCGGCTGCAGCTCAGGTGGGTGGCAACAGCCTGCAGTGTGAAATACCAGAACCCCAGCCCAGCCTCTACCAGCAGGCATGCAAAAAATGGTTTTTCTGTCTTACCAGCCCTCTGAACAGGAGGACTCATAAGGATGTGATTTTGTCAGGCTCTGGCTGGAGCAGTTCAAGGGAAGCCCTCCCCCATATTCTTTAGGCTGCCACCCCTCCATCCTTTTCCACTCCAGCAGGGCAAGCGCGTGTTGGGCTGTGCTGTGAGCTCCATTGCTGAAATGATCTGGGTTAAAAATAACCGTGTAAAGAGTTAAGGGGTGTATTTTTAGCCCAGATCATTTCAGTGATCCAGTTTACAGCACAGCCCCACAAACTCACACGGGTGCAGAGGAGGGGGGGGAAGGGGGAAAAGAAAGGTCAGGGCAGAACGAGTGGTTGGAAACATAAGCTGTCTTTCTGCTGAAACCAAGGCCTCATGAAACTGTGCCCCAAAAGCTCTGACACTCTCTTGTTTTCCTCTAGCATACTGACAACTCCCTTCTCAGCACTGGGTGCAGAATATCACCCTTTCTGGATCTGTAATCAAGACACTAGCCTTGGATGCCTCATTGTACCTGCCTCTGAGACGTTGTATTTGTCATTATTTTTGCCATGCTTGCTGTTGCTGAGGTTGACTGTGTGTGCAGCAAAAAGACCCCTATGAGAGTCACAGGAGAGTTTTGCAGCTCTGTGTGAGCACAGGATCTGGCATGATGGACTGCTGTGGGAGCAGGCTGCAGGGAATCACTCCTGTGAAGCTTTTTTGTGACAAAGGAGGGACCTGGAGGTCAGGGACTTGCCTCAAAACCATATCTAGATGCAGCTGCGTGAGAATTGGGCTGAGAGTTGCACAGGACCAGTACCAAAAATTGTGTAACAATCAGTGATTTCATAGCTGCTGAATACTCCAGCCTTGTGAGGTGCTGTGAGATTGCTTCTCAGATGATCCCTCTGGCCAAAAGGAGGCAAGTCAGAAGATTTGTAGAGGAGGGAAGGAGATTAGGGAAGTACAGATCCCTGCTGTTATTCAGCTGTATTTAGCCCAAAGCCTCCACTGTATGACAGCCAGTAGAACTGTCCTCTTTTCAGCAGTCAAACCAGGTACACGATGGGACATTTCTGTGGGGAACAGGTCATTTCTGAGGGGATCCAGTGGACCCAGGCAGGCAGTGAGAGGATCTGTGCCAAAAACAGTGGCCTCCCTTCCCACAGTCTGCAGAGTCAGGGGTTGGTGGGCAGTTTTGCTCTCACATCAGAGACCAGGACTCCAATGCATAAGGAAGGAGAGGTTTGGGAGGCTCAAATTGGCTCATTTGTGCCTCAAACACAAAGGCAGAATTTTTTCCCCAGTGCTGCTCACAGGGACTCAGTCTTGAAAGCAGGTGAAGAAACATGGTATTGAAAACTGTTTTCAAAATTACTCAATTTTTAAAATTTATTCGGAAGAGTGAAACAAACCCCTCACAGAGAACTTGGTAGTTGCACTTCCTTTTTTTTTTGCAGATGGTGCCATGCTTACATTGATGGTATAATTCAATTCCGGTTTACAGCTCTGTCTGATGTTTTTCAGAATATACAGTGCTTAGACACTTATTTTTATGGAACAGTAAAAGACCTCAGAGTAGTAGTCACCAAATTACTGATGGACTAAGCTTTTAACCTTAGCTCCATTGTTTTAGCCTGTGCTGACCATGCTTCTCTTTTGAAAAGGAAAAAAACCAGCAGTTGGCTGCAAAAAGCACAAAAGTCATGTCTGTGTCATTTCACTGTTTATGAAAAAAAAGAAAAAAAGAGAAAATGAGCAGAGCTACCTCTCATCACCATTTAGAAAGCAGTGGTGGGTTATTTCACCAAGGTGGAAAACACAACCAGGAATGGAGAGGCTGCATTAATATTGTGGGGCAGGAGAGAGCCAGCACTGAGTGAGAGGAGCAGATGTCTTAGTCTATGGTGTGGGAGAGGCTGGGGGCTGGGGGTGATAAAGTGAGGCTTCCCACCTTCCTCACAGAGGTGGGAAGGAGGAGAGAGACTGCCAGCCCAGCTCCTGGAAGTCAGAGGAATGATGTTCTCCTTGCAGTGCAAGGAAGGGAACTTTTTGCACCCAAATACTTCTTGCTTTCCCTTGACCAGAACACACAGAGCCTGGCACATCACCTGGGGGCGAAAAAAAGAAGTTGTAAAAAAAGCTGGATAGAGCACAGCAGTGTGACTGCCAGAAGGGATCAGAGAAAGGATCCTTTCCTGTTCTTTATTTTCTGTAATGGAAGAGTGTGCAGCTGGCAGTTTCTGGAGGACACAGCCCCATGGGCTACTGGTGCTAATCTTAGAATGGCATGTGCAGAGCTTCCTGCACCCTGCGCCCCCAGGAGCTGCCAGCACAGGACACCCATGGAACCCTGCTGGCTCATCAAAGAAAGGCAGCTGTGTTTTCACACTGAAATTAAAAGGAAAAGAAAAAGAAAGGAAAAATTCACCCCGAAAGCAAGAGGTCAGAGAGGCCAAGAGGAAGTTCAGTGTCTTTACTGGGTAAAGGCAAAGGGCTGTCAAAGAGGCTCTTGGAGAAAAATGGACTAGGAGGGAGGCAGCCTTGCTGCCACAGGCACTGAGCACTTGCAGCTGCTTACTTTCAACTGAGCCCTTACTTCAGGTGTCCATTCTGCCATGCCCAGGTATCCTGGGAGCTGGTGAGATGTGCAAAGGCTCCATCGTGCATTCTCCAGGTTCATTCTTTGCTCCTTCCTCTTTCTGGCCTGCCCTGCCTTCACAGCAGGGAGACACAGCCTGGATCTTGAAACTGGTGTCCCTCCCCACTTAGCCCAGCCATCATTTTTCACATGCAGCAGGTTGCCCTGCTGATCTGCTTACCTCACTCTTTTCCATTCCATTATCTGCCACTTTCCCTGCCTGTAATTACTCCAGTGAAAGGTGAAAAAATGAGGGGAAGGTGTGTGAAGGTCACTGGGATGAGACAGCTTGATATGACTTCCTTGGATGCAGGAAAGCTATTCCAAAGTGTGTGGGAAATTTAACAGGGAGTGGCAGACACCTACAGGGGCTTGTAGACCTGGGAAAAAGAAGATAACATTTACTGGGAGCATTTATTTATGGCTCTCTGAGAAAGGGAAGGGCCATTTTCCATGATGCTTCCTGAGAAGCAGAAGGGCATTAAGGCAGTGGAGTGAGAAGTGTGCTGCTGGTCATGGGTTCACAGTGGTCATACAGGGAGCAGAGGTGTGAGGTTCCTCTCTGATGGTTCATAGCCTGGTTTCTTGTTCTGATCTCTCCACCTCTAACAAAACCAGGATTGTTATTCCTGGTTGGAATAACAATTGTTGGTTAGTTATTCTCAGTTCCTCTGATTTGGTTTCCCCCATCCCCTGGCATCAGATACTAGAGATGAAGAACAAAGGTTTCCTTTCATTGGCTTTGATGTCAAGGCTTTCTACTCAAATTGCTCAATAGGCACAGAGCAAAGAAAACGAGGTGAATGTGCGATGACACCAGGGCAGTGAGATGTGGGGAGAGCTGCATCATCCAGGCTCCAGCTCAAGCCTTCTGCTTCTCAGCCTGCTGTCCACCCAGGGGAGGGGAAGCTTCTCTCAGCCATGGTATTTCCTCCCACCCACCCCCACCCGCCTGAGTATTTCACTGAGGAAAAAGCAGAACAGCAAGGGACACAAAGCCCAACCGATGTTGGCTTGCTGTGAGGACTGGGAATGGCTTCTCACAGCAGAACCACTGGAAAAGCAAGGCTGGTGGTGGCCAGGGCAGTAAAAAGGGTATGGGAGGGCTGAGGAGGTGTCTGGGAATGTACATTACTGCCCTGTTCCTCTGCTCACTGCAAGGGTAAGAGGAACAGACACTTGGCTTGAGACACCTGGTTTGCTTCCATTGCAAAGTACTGGGTGTAGGCTCTTCAGCTCTGTGTGAATTACTGATTTTCTGGGATATCTGAAAATGCTGCTAAATTCTGTCTTCCAAAACCTCTTGCTCTCAGGCTGGCTGATTGATGCCAGATGTGAGAAGCTCTGCTTCAAGTCCCTGCTTACTCTTGAACTTTGTAACACATACACGGGCTTGCTTTTCCCAACCTTGACTCACAACTTCTCATTCCTGGTTTGTCAGAACAGGCCAGCAGAGACCAACTCGGAGGTGGACAAGTCAGCATCACCATCAGTGGCTCAGCTAGCAGGGAAGTTCAAAGAGCAAGCAGCCAATATCCCTGGAAAAGAGGTAAGGTGCTCTGCAGCCACCATCAGGAAATCCAGTGGGAAGTTAATCCCTTGTCTCTTCCTGCTGGAGCATCAGTGATCTGAGCATGAATCCACCTTGATTTTGAATGTTCACAAAGGATTCATCTCCTCGTGCCGTGCAGGCTGTGGCTGGATCTTCCATGCACTGCTGATTGCTGGGTGTGTTTTGGTAGAGCCATGTCTTGGGACAGACACTGAGACACTGCAAAGCTTGCTAGGATGCACAGATTGACCCAGCTCCAGCAGATAGCAGTGCATGAGTGTCCTATTTGGGCTGGTTTTTGTGGGCAGGCAGCAGCAATGAATAATGAAATAGCCAATATTGATGGAAAAAGGAAGCAAACAACAGATTGTGCAGTGTAGCAGCCAGTGGCAGATGATCAGCACCTTGTTCACAAAAGAAAGTTTCCTCCTGATAATTACTTCTGTATGGGTCTGAGAGAAAGCTGCCTCTTTACTCATCTTCATTGCCTCTTCCCAATGATATTTCAGATCCTGTGCCTATCTCTATCCCGCTGAAACTTTATTTTAATTAATTCCCACTATGCCAAGCATTGCCTCACATGCTGACTTTCTCCAGCTAAGCAAAACACTAGAATAACTCTCTTAGGAAGAAAATTTATTTATGAAAGGAGGTTAATTTTTCTGAGAGCCTCCTGTATCACTATGCCTTTTTCTTTTAAAAGCATAAATGTTTGCTGGTGACCCTTTTCAGGCACCTTTTGAAACTGAACTGCTCCCTTCTGCTGCTCAGCTCCTGATCCCAGGCTGGCCTAAGGGTGTCCTCCCTGTCACCCTCCTGCCTTTGGCTGGATGCAGGGATGCCATCATCTATCAGAGGTTAACACTCCCAGGGTGGAATAGCCAATCTTTTCCTAAGCACTATTTTTTTCCCCTCTAGTCACCAGCACACCACTCCATCCGTCCCATTACAGTAATTTCCTCTTTTGAAGGTATGGGATTTAATTGCACTGAGTCCCTCACCCTTCAGAAGGCAGAAAGTTCCCAGAGCTCTCTTGTGTTATCTGCAGACCTCTGCTGCTCCCAAGCCAGGGCAGCGTGGAGGGGCCTCACAGTGTGGGGAAACTCATTTTCTCCAGAGACAGAGGAGGACAAAGTTTCCTGTCTTTTCTCTCCAAGCCATCTGTCACTTCCCCAAGGCTTTCTCAAGCTGGCTTCAGATTAATGGCCCAGTGGGTGATCTTTAACCCTTGCTTGGCCTTGCCAGCAGAGAGGATCCTGTCAACCAGAGAACCTGAATGTGGCACAGTGCAGCATTTCATGGTTGCAGAATGGTGGGGTTTCCACAAGACACATTTTTGCTTCCTGGCACAGGACAAGGATAAGGGCAGGGCTGGATAAGCCCTGGGCTGCTTAGAGGTGCAGCAGTGCCATGGCTGGGTGCAGCATTTTAAGTGACATCAAGTCCACTGAGACAGCCAGCTCCACAGAGGGCCAAGACTCCAAAATCCAACTTCTCACATGCCAGCCTGTGAAAAGGTAACAACATATCCAAATACTTTGTTGTGGATATTATCCAAGATCCACAGTATTAGCCAGTTATTTTGGATTGTTTCTATAACACATGAAAAGTGTGTTAATAGCTTGGCAGGAGACTACAAACCTGACATAAAAACAGAGACAGCTTGGCTTCAAGAGCAGAGCAATAGTTATGTGCTGGGCATCTCTTCCTTCCTAGGGAGCTCTCCTGTAGTTCTGAGAGTCCAGGGGCATTCAGAAGGAATCCGTGTCCCTGCCAGAAAGTTGCCTTGTTCCTTCTCCTCTGGAGAGTCTGTTTCTCAGTCAAATTTAAGGTTACAGCTTGGGCCTTGTTCCTATGAGCTGCTTTCCTTCATTCAAGAGAAACGAATGAGTCTGAAATTTTGAAAAAGTCAAAACTCCCCTTTTTGCCCTGAAAATATATCAGACGTAAAATAGCAAATCATGAAATCAGGTAGACAGCTGAGAGTCACTGAAAGGAAATCCTGGTAGTGACAGGAAAGAGAACAATAACAGCCTCTCCAGTGGGAAGGGGTTTCCAGCAGGATGTGTTGCAGACCAAGTTGCAGAGAAGGCTTCTCCACCCTCCACAGCCTCGAAGTGTCTGTTGCACAAAAATGAAGATACAGACTACTCTTCCAACACCAGGACTGGGCTCTGGATGCCCCAAGCACACCCATGGGCTCATACAGCTTGTGCTGCCTTGGGATGACTCATTTGGGCAGGCTGAGCCCTGCCTCCCGAGCAGGTCACTCACACAGCATGCCCTTTGCTGCTTGAATTTCACTTCCTTTTTAAGAAACCTGATTTCCCTGCTGCTGAGTTGGTTGTTTTCTTCTCTTAGGTACCACCACATAAGCCAACTCGGAGGAAACCACCCTGCTCCCTTCCCTTGTATCCCCACAAAACTGAGACAAGTGACAATGATGAGCAAGTGAGTATCAATTTAATAGGGGGACAAGGTCTTTCCTCTCTGCAACCTGTTCTGAGTTTGGAGGTGGCAGAGAGGTCAGGCTGTGCAGCCAAAGCCATCAATCTCACACATGTACTGACCCAGAGTCAGCTCTGTGCTGTTCCCTGCTCCTGCAGCACGGATGCACAGCCCATTTCTGCTGCTTTTCTTACCACCCTTGGCACACTGATGGATCCATCCAGGAACCACTGGTGTTTGTTAGATTTTAACAGGTAGCACCCATGCATAATGGGGTAGTAGTACTGCTCATGAGATTTTTCCATCTTCAGAAAAAGGCAGTAATTAATCCAGGGTGAAGGGAGTGGCAATACCAATGCAGTATTTCTTTAGGACCCTTGAATGAGCAGGTCCCAGTAAGATGGCTGCTATTTACAAAATTTTACACTCAGGCCCTCTTTGGACTCTTTTGTCCTTCTGTATTTCAGTGTGTGAGGTGTCCCCACCAAATTTCACGTTGTCACCTGCCCTTAACAAGCAGGTACTTTTGTCCTTATGTGTGAGCTACAGGCTCTTGCTGCCTCCATGCCAAAGGAGCAGCAAGCTTTAAAATGTTAGATTCCTTCCTTTTCTGGAAAAAGCAATATGCCCCTTCTCAAAGCAATGCTCTCTCTTTCTCAAACTGCTTCCAGCCTTTTCATAGCTCTACCTTTCCTGCCATTTAGGCCCTTCCTGCTTATACTAATTGGATATCCTTTAACTTGGTTACTCAAGTGGTGGCAGAAAGTCTTTCCCATGACAGAAAGTTCACAATATTTTCCAACATTAAGGCTTTAAGAGGTAGAATTTTGATCTGCCTGGTCCTGAAATAATACCAGACATTGCCACAGGCTGGGTACCTTAGTGAAGGCATGTAGGAGCAGTTAGCAATGTCACCTGAGTCAGACAAATCAGACAGCAGCCCTTTTCCCCCAGAGGAGGGGTACATGTATCTAACCAAAGGAGAACGGGGTGAGGAATGAAGAAAAATAAACTTTTGTATGGAAACTCTATATGAAGCTTCATTTGCTTCCATACTAGCAGTTTCTGCTTATTTCTCCCAAGTTTTCTGCCTTCATTATGTTTCCTCTTTTTTCACCTACTTTTACTGTGACATTCTCCTGGTTCATTTTGTTTTGCAGAAGCGGTCGCCAAACACTTGCCCCATGCCCAAGGTCAAGGTGAAAAGCTCACCCATGATTGAAAAGCTGCAGGTAGGCCCTGGCAGAACCCAGATGGCTTCCCCAGCAAAGTAAAACTGATTGGCATTGGTCCCTGGCAGAGCAGCCTCAGGGGAAGGGGATGCAGCAGCCAGGGGTCTTAGCTCTTAAGAGAAAGTGGGGGAAACTCTGGCTAAAACTTCCTGCACTGGCCTTGAGCAGGCAGTGCCAATCCTGCCATGGGGAGTGTGCTCCAGGCTCTGGCTGTCCCGTGTGTGTGCCTGGAAGCTCTGCACTGCACTCCCCTCCTCTGGATTCCTGCAGGACACACAAACACCCAGCACTTCCTGCCCTTTTCGTGTTCCCGTGGTGCCTGATCTGTGCTGCTGAGGGCAGCTCAGCACTCGATGGCCTGAAGACAGAGTGCCCTCCTGGCCACAACCTGAGCCTATTCATAACACTGTCCCTCCTGATGCACCCAAGGACATTTGCCTGAGGAGCTTCCCAGTGAGAGGCCAGCAGGAAGTGTTTTGCCACAGTTAATCACAAACTTGCTGCTTTCTATGGTCTCCTCACAACTGTAAGGTCGTTCAGCAGACCTGCAGATCAGGCTGGAAAATGGGAGCTCTGCTTGGGCACACGTGGGGAGGGTTTAAATCCTGAAGTGATTGCTGGCTGCTTGTTCAGATTTTTTTGCCAGCTCAGCCACTGCAGACTGGAGTGGCTTGGCTGGGTCACTGGAAAATCCCAAAAGGCCTCAGAATGACAAAAGAACATGTCCTGAGTTCCAGCTGCCAGGGAAAGACAAATGTCCAGTCATAACTTCTCTGCCCAGACTTGTTTGTTGACAGTGTCACCAGGAGAAAGCCACAACTAGAAAGTCTGTGGCTTGTGACAGCTGAGAGATGTGGCAGGGCAGGGGTTCCCCTGTGTGGTGATCCTGTGTAGCACACGCTGCTGCTCCCTAACGGGGAGTTTTCATTGCAGGCCAATCTGGCTTTTGCTCCAGCTGCTCTGCTGCCGGGAGTGTCTCCCAAGAGCCCGGGGATGAAAGTCCTGGTTTCTCCATTCAGCACACCTCCCTCAACACCCACCAGCCCAGGCACTCAGCCCCAGCCCAGCGAGACACCAGTCAGCTTTGATCAGCCCCCAGAAAGCACTCAGCTGCAGTTCTACAACAAGGTAGGATACCTGTGCTGGCATTTCTCCATTCCACACTGCTTATTGCTTGGGGATAAAGAGGAGGCTGAGCCCTCAGTCCTGCTGTAAGGGTGTGCATTTGATGCCAAGAGAGGAGCTCCGTGCACCATATCCAAACAGCCTTTCTTGTAGCTCTGTGGAGTCTCCTCTCTGCATGCCTGCAGCTCCAGCAGCCTTCCTGGCCCTGTGGGTAAAGGAAGGGATGAAGGGCAGGATCCAGTGAGCTCAGCTCAGCAGTGATGGGTGGCTGGTGCCAGGGGATGCTGTGAGAGGGTGGTGCCATGTGCCAGTGGATGTCTGAGCTGGCTGAGGCTCAGTTTAAGGAGAGCATGGCAGTTTGTCAGGTGCCACCAGAGCGCTCAGCATTTAACTGGGGAGCTGTAACCTGTGTTCACCATCACAGCCTCCTTCCTCAACCACCAAACTGCCAAGAGTAGAAAAGGCTGGGATTTCCAGTGGTGTTTTCCCCTGTTGTGCTTTCCTGCTTTCCATTACCTCTCTCTTGACTGCTTCAGTGTCTGCTTTTGCTGCCTCCCAGGTGCGGACGCGAGGATCCATAAAGCGCCGGCCTCCCTCCCGCAGGTTCCGGAGATCCCTGTCCGAGTATGGAGAAGGGGAAGATTTAGGGGTCAGCTTGTCCTCTCCAGAAAATGGTGCCAGGGAAGATGAGGTCTTTGGGCCCAATGGCAAGACAGAGGAGGTGGAAACAGGGAGCAAAGAGCAAAAGAAGCACGCAGGATCTGATGAGAAGCCGGCATCAAGGACGGCATCCAGCAGATCAGAGGACGAAGAAAAAGGGAGCAAAGAGCAGAAGAAACAGGCAGAGTCTGATGAGAAACCCCCATCAAGGAGAGGATCCAGTAGATCAGAAGATGGGGAAAAAGGGGAAAAACAGGCAGAGGAAATTACTCCTTGCAAGAATAACGCAAGGAATACAAAGGAGGAGGAAGTGTGTCATGATGCCCCAGGAGAGAACTCTCCTCAGACTCCCTCTGGAAACAATGAAGTGTGTGATGGCCCCCAGGGAGAAGAGCAGCAAGCACTGCCTGTGAACAAGGAAAGGGAGACAAGGAGAAAGAAGCTGAATCTGAAACAAAGGAGAGCAGTGAGAGCACAGACACACAGAGAACATCAGACACTGAAGAAACAGCCCTGGCACCTGAACAGCTGCAGGATGCAGTGGGATTAGAGACTGCCAGAGAGCCTTCAGGGTCAGCCACGCAGGACCAGGGCACAGCGTAGCTGTGACACACAGGTAGGATGGGCCAGCCTGATGATGGCTCCTAAGGCACCTG